>VZRS01010390.1:809401-879916 GCA_013398055.1 Ifrita kowaldi
AAAAAAAAAAAACCAAAAAATCAAAAAAACCCCACAAAAATAAAATAACCCCCTCCCCCCAAAATAACAAAAATACCCCAAAAACCTCTAGCAGTGGGTGCACAGTTAACCATATTTTTTGGTCTAGCAAAGATCAGGTCAAAGTAAGTGATGAAAATAAAAAGAAGCACTATAGAAATATTCCATAAAACTAATAAATAGTGAAATATTGGTATATGTCTTAAGATTTTGGTGGAAGAAGTATATAGTATTGGGTGATCTGGAGGTTTGAAATAGGGTATGTGCTTTCTGTAGGATTTCAACACAAGGGCAATATTGTACTTGAGTACAATTCCCACTGCACTGCTGGGTTCAGAACAACATTAGATCTGGTTCAGCTCCTTGACCTTGAGCGTGGCAGTACCAGTGGGGAGCTAAGGATTCCTTAGTGGGCTCAAAGAAGGGACACTAAACCACAGCTGCAACTTCTTGTTAGTTCAAATGTGTTCTCAGTGACTGCCAGAATTGTTTGGTTTGGTTTGGCTTCATTTTTTTCTATTCTGCTGTGATGAAGGTGTGTAGGACAATCATATAAAAGTAAGTTTCAAAATAGAAGCAGTTGCTTCTATTGATGCAACTCAGCAACTACCCTTCCACTGAAAATATTCCAGTTTTAAGTAGGACTAAATGAACCAGAGAGAAGAAATGTCAAAACTAAGTCAAAATTGAAGGACTTCTGTTGTGCTAGTATTCACACAGTGTTTTATTTGTTATTTCATCCAGTACAAAGGCACATCAAATAACGTGAGCAGATGAGAAAAGCTGAAGAAACCTAGTGCTGATTCCTTGCAAGCAGTGCAGGATAATCCAGGTCTCAGTTTAATTATGCCTCATTGATGGCATAAACTTAAATTACTCAGGGAAAACGCATTATTCACAAAGGAGAGCATCCAATAATCAGAGAGGTGTGTGCATTATGTTTTGGCAGTTTTTTTAGATTTTTATGTAAGGAAATACAAGGTAGTCAAGAATATATCTGTCTTGTAACACATCTTTAGTACTTGATGTAATGTTGCCCCCTCTTACAAACTGCCTTTGTTTATCTAATGTGCATTAGAACTGTTGCTAGCTGTGGTCTGTGAGGTGTGGTTTGCCAGATGCTGTAAGGCATAACCATCTTACTTTGGCTCTCTGATCTGTTTCCTCAGATCAGAGGGAAGCTGATGTGCTTGAAAGTTTATTTACACCAGAAAAGGAGTATTCAGAAGTCAGTCTTCACCAGGTTTATCAATCCAGCTTTATCTGGCATCTTATTATTAACCTCAGCTTCTGGATCACATAAATTAGCTTGTGTCTTTACAGGCAATACACAGTAAATAGAACAAATTTTACTCTCCAAAGGTTTCATTTTAGTCTGTAATCTGTTTGCATGCACTGTGAGACTTGTGTGGGAATACTGAAAGTCTTTTTAAAGTGTTTTTTCCATCGCAGACTTGTGGGCTACTATAACTGGTGAAACTTTGTGATGAACTAAATAGAGCATGGTAAGAAATGGGTCTAGTTTGTCACTTCATCTCATTTTGAAAGCTGAAAATGAATTATTTAAGCAATGAGATAGTATGGACTTTGCATCAGTGCTGATCAACGCCCATTCTGGATGTTTGCCTTGTTTCCCATCACATGTGGACAGTACAATAATCAGCACTAACTGACAAGCTAATGTTTCTTATAACGATTAGACATTATTCTTTCTCTTGATGTTTTTTTAGAGTTTCTTCCACTAAAAGTTATAAGTGATGGAAATGCTGTAATCTTATTTCCAAGATGTGCAATGATCAAATGCATTCAAAACCGGATGTTATTTGGTGGGCTTTTGTAGGAATTTCTTTTTTTTTTCTTGCTGATTACATATCTAAAGCACTTGGAACTTTTATGTTTGCAGTTTGAACTTTCTTTTTGTTGTTGCTTTTGCTTTTCTTTTTCTGATATCTAACTTGCCAGGCTTTTTATTTGAATTGTGCAGTTGTCTCCAGGGCAGGTAAACTAGCATTCCTTTGGATGGAAATGAACTGGCTGAGGCAGTCCTGGAGCAGCCCTGATTGCTGCAGTGACTGGGGGCACTCGGTTTGTGTGACCAGGCTGGAGCCAGTCTTACCGTGCCCAGCTGTCAGCACTGCCCTGCAAATCTGCTCCCTTGGATTGCATCACTTGCTGTTGCTGGCAAAGACTGTGATGAGCTGACAAGGCTGTCAGGTGGACCCACCTGTACATTTTTTTCCTAACAGAAGCATTCCAAAAACACACATTTTTTTTAAACTCTTGGGTTAAGATTTTTCTTAAACAGAAAATAAACTTGAGATTTTTTCAAACGCAGAAATTTCACTTGGGTGAAACAGAATAAATTAAAATCAAAGATTTAGCAAAAATTCTCTCCCTGCTTGCTGTTTCCTTTCAGAGAAAATTATTTCCTTCAGCTTTACTTTCAGTCCTCTGACTTTTAGTAGCTTTTTAGGTTGTAAAAAGCCTATGTGGTCGGTTCTGAAACCGTCAGAAAAGCCTACATTTTCATTGTCTCTGCAACGTCTTTGTGTCTGCTTTCCATTCCCCAGATACATATGGTCAGTAACTTCTAGGAAAGAGGAATTTTCCTAGGCAGACTGTAAAAGGGATTACATAGTGTAATATGCTGGAGCAGGAAAAGAAAAGTCTCTCAGTAAGACAATGTCTGTGCAATAAAATGTGGTTATACAGATTGTTGTGTTATGTAATATTCCATAGTTGGGAGAGAAATAAGGAATATATTAAATCTATTGTATTTCACACATTAAAAAAGAATTGTTAAAGGAAATAAAGATGAAAATGTCTGCCTCAGTCTATAGAAGCTCAGAAATGGCTTTGCTTTTATTGCTTCTCAGTTTATTCCTGGAGGTGCTTGGGGAGGAAGAAGGGGAAGGGTCTGTGCCGAGGGCAGAGCACTCACTGATTTTATATCGTTTGTGCTGTGTTTTGCACATCATTTGTAAACAACCCAAGCACATTCAATGGTTTGGGAACATCAGCTCTTTTATGCATTGGCCTTTGGGCTTACTTAATGGAGTGTTTTAGAAAGTCTTTGTGTTATCACCATCAAATGAGGGTTAAGCCACCATAAAAGTTAGGTTTTACTTGGAGGGAAGCAAAAGAAACAAAACATGATATGCATTGCCCTAGGATCACTGTAATCTCTAAGTGATCCAGCCCTCAGGTGTCAATATACAAAAGATCCATTCTCTTCTTTCTGGTCTCTGAAAACTGGTTAGGGATACTTCAAGGCTCCTTTTTTATATTGAAAACTGCACAGTTTTTGTTTAAGTAAAAATTTGTCCTTTCTGAGTGCAAAATCAGTAGTGAACTAAAGCTAAGTAGTCTCATGACTATTGTTCACTCCTAGCTTCAGCTAAAACCCCAGCTTGTTCTGCTTCTTTTGTCACAAACTCCTGTCGTTTTCCCTCTCTCTTATTCTTTTATATCTTTGCTGCTGAAATCTCAGCATTTTTTACAGTACATTTTAATGTCATATTCGCTGCTTCAAACATTCTCTCTTTCTGCACATCCAAAATGTTGACATCATTATCAGCTGCATTCCTCTGATCACAGTTCCCTCCTTCCTAAATTATTGATCAGGATTTCCTCTTTCACATGCAGTTCATGTTTCTCCTTATGCTTTGTATATTTATTCTAAACTGCTCTCTCGCTGATCCTCTCCACACTGCCCCCTTCTCTCCCCACCTTCTTTTCCCCGTAGCACTTGGAATATGTTCGTCTCTGTTAACCTTGCAGAGCACAGCCATCCTTCTCTCTGTAAGTGCTTTTAATAATCTGTATGTTTGGCAAAGCCTGTAAGTGTAGGCACCCCTTGAAGAACCCATTTACTGCATAAGATGAGGTTTTACTCTGGCTCCCTTCAGCACCTGATGACAAAAGCACTTCTCTCATCTCTCCATGGTAGGTGCCTTCAAGGCAATGGAGTTGATGGGACTGTGAGCTGTGGGCACTGTGCTTGGATTCCTTTGAACTTTTAATGTCACAGTCTGCCTCAATTTCAGCTGATGGCCCAGGAAAAAGGAGGAAAAAAAAGAAAAAAAGCAACCCAAAACCCCCAGCTCCTTCTACCTATCTGTTAAAACTGTTTCTGCAGCATTATGGGATATTTTCTTTTGTGAAACACCTGATGGAGTTCCTAGGTTTGTGTTACAGCCTTGAAGGGGGTGGGGGTAGTTTTTTGATTGCATTTCATTTTAAAATCTAAAATTCATCTGAATGTTTCCTCAATTGATTTCTTAGTCAGCATCAGCACTGAACTGGCCTTTGGGCCACTTCCAGGTGATTAATTATATGAATTTCCTAGGCAACGTTAAACTAGAATTGTATACCCTGTATGTCTGTTTGGACTTTACTCCTGTTTCTGTGTCCAGCAGCAGCAGCAATGCTTCTCTTTGCTGCTGCCCACAAATATCCCTGCTTAAAAATGTGTACTTCTGCAGTGGAATGTTTTGAGTAATGTGGGTTTCTTTTCTCCCAAGACCAACAGCTAATGCACTTCCTAGTAAATAACAATGATAGTTTGTCTTGGCATTTGGTTGATAGTCAAAATCTTGATTTTTTTACTGAAAGATTTTTAGATCCTGTTTGATTTATATATTCAAGTTTGAACCTTCACCTCAATTTTCATCATATGAGGAGTAGAGTCTTTAAAGTTTTGATGTAAGAATTTATCAGCCAGCTGGTAGAATGGTGTTTTATTGTAGAAATTAGACAAAATGTTACCCTGAGAAAGCCTCTGCATTTGGAGAGCATAATTTCATTTTGATATATTTAGAAAGATGCAATTACATATTCAGGAGGAGGACAAAGCTTCTGTCATTTCTCAGTTCCATATGTGGACAGCTCTAATGAAAGTGGAGATGCACTGGAACAGACAAACCCACAAGGTTTCCCACAATATTGCCACCCTAAGGCTCCTTGAGGCTTCTCGAAAATACCTGGGCTTTTTTGCAGAAAAAGTTTGCCTTAGGGGAGCAAGTTACTTCTTATAATTGCTAATTGATCTTAAAATATTTCCGATTCCATTAAGTACAGCAAAATTGTGCAGAGGTTGAGATCTCAATTAAGATTATCTTGCAGCAATATTTTGTCATTTAAGTATTAGAAGATTCATTTGCTAATAGCACTTTTATTAAGAAAGACAGACTTACAGGGAAACTTATTTGCCACAGGCTTTTTTGTTGCTGTTGTTGTTGTTTACAAGCGGTGCTTGAACTACTGCAGCATTCCCAGTGCAAGAGTTCAGATATTTCTTCTTATGGATTCTTGTCTAAGCAGCTCCTACGAGTGAGCTATAGTCAAGTTCTCAAACAGAATAATATCCATGTGAGCATGTGTGCAGAGGTCTACAGCAGTTTTCGAGGCAATGTATAGATAGATGTTTCTAATTTTAATGGTGCCTTTGAGCAAGTAACATTTCCACTCTTCATCACATTGAAGGGCCATAATTTTACTATAGTCTTCTGTACACTATCACATTTTTTCCAATCCATTTCACAGGGAAATTGTCCATTGTTAGAAAGATATTCTTTGCATGGCTTGGTCCATCATTGTCACACTATTAACCTTCAAATATTATGCAAACAATTGACATAAACTAAAAGAAGCAAATCGGGATGTTTTCACTTATTTTTGCAGTCTAGATGACAGGCATTAAATAACATGCTCTTAATTTGACTGACAAGAGGCCATGAACATGATACTTGCATATTACAGAAATTAACTATAGGAAGAATTTTGAAGATGTCACCATTAGAAGTGTGTTCCTTTTCCCTTTTAAGTACCGTAACAAATGACTGCCTAGACTTGAGCACTGACCTGTGGGCCAGCCAGCCTTCCGTGGGGATGAAAAGTATGTTCAGGTCTGCTGGCTGTGGTACTAACCCACACCCAGGAAGATCATCGTTTGCTTTGATAAACTCCATAGGCTAGGTTTTGTTATTTCTTTCTCATACTTTTATAATCAAAATTACATAAAAATTGAAGCACTGAGTACAGTGCTGGAAAGATGTTCAGTATATTTAAAAATAGCAGATATTGTTATCAAGCTCATCAAACCTTTCAAGTGTATGTAGGTATGCTTTGTCTTAAGATAGAAGCCATGTAAATCCCAGTTTACAGGAATAATTTAGCCAGCTGCTGGTTTTGCCTGTGTTAAGATCTCTGAAGTTGTTAGAGGAGAAATTTTGTATTGTTGAAACTAAAACATGAGTAAGAACTTAATACTTTCTTCCTGGGTGATTTACAAGAATTTGGTCTTGTCTTGAAATTAAAGATAACTTTTTCTCTTACTTTTCCAGTTATTTCACAGGTTACCTACATATTCGGGGGCTAAATCTGCCACATCGTCTTTGTGGTCCCATAGGTGACTAATTCTTTAATTCTTGCACTGCTATTGTGAACACGGTTCTCTTCTTTAAAACTACTTTCCTGTCTTTCCTCCCGACAAAACAACCTTCCTGGAAATACCCAACTCCCATGGGCTTCTGCAAGTTCTCTTAAGTCTTCTGTCCCAATAAGAAGGGTTCTGCTACTCAGCCAGATTGGCATGGGGAAAAAACTCCTCTTTCCTATTGCTAACAAACAGCGTTGACTCCCTGTTCTATAACCCAGGCTATTTTGTGCTGTGTCCCACTTTCAGTGTGGCTTAGGGGGCAGGGAAATGGGAGATGGGAAGAAACAGATCTGAATGGATGTGTATTCTACCCATTTATCCCCATCCCATAAATCCTTCTCAGGCCATTCTCAACAGAATGCTTTTTCAAGGACTACCAAACACTAATCATCATTTTCCCAATGACTGAAGAAAACTTTTGGTTTTCTTTTCACAAAATGAGTAAAATTTCTGACTGGAAAGCCACATCCCAACGTTAGATACAGCTGTTTCATAGGCATGTCTAAGGGATCCTGAGTGCCAGTGTGTTCTTTGGCAAATAAAAATATAGGTGAATGTGTTTTGTGCCTATATAAAGTTTCAAAGCAAGTCCTATACTAATATATTTCCTGTAAAAAGTTTGTGGTTTTGTGTGCACTGCTTATCAGTGGGTGGAGACCTGGAAAGGCTGGAAATGTTCCTACAGTAAAATATTTTAAATGGTTTTCATTATATATATAAAATGTAAGGATATGCTCTAAATTAGGTTTCTGTTCTGCTGAACTACCAAACTTTTGCCATAACCTGAGACTACCAATTCTAACTGTCACCACCTTATTGCAATTAGTCTTATCTCTGGTACCTCAAAGAAAAAGAAAAATCACTGTGTTTGCTTTCTGGATTTTGTTATAAAGACTTAGCAGGGAGGGAAGTGTTTCTTTTATTTCAGAAATTCATAACAGCTGTTTGTCAATATTTTGAAATAAGAACAGAGAACGACATGAAATATTAAAAGTGTTCCAAATCCCATCCTTTCTGCAAGCATGCCTTTGATTTTCGTAGTTCTGTTTAGTCTGAGTTATTTATACTTTTCCAAGAAGAATAATTTGAACATTCATATTCCTAGATCTCAGTTAAATATTTATCTAAGTTTATAAAGCTGTTTCTGCTGATTAGTGAGCTACCTGTTATGGGAGAACAAAGAAACTCAAAAGGCAGCAAATTAAGGTCACAGGTCAGTGTTCAGGCAAAATAGAGCTGGGCTACCAAATGATTTTCAGTTATTAAGCCAATAAATCAGGCAGATGTTGATAGATGCAAGCACTGGGGCAGTGTGTCAGCCTCATGAAAAAATTGTTTAACAGATTCAGGTGATCAATGCTGTCAGAATCTTGCATGTGGAAAAATAAGATGACAAATTAAGCTGTAAGGCTGTGACACCAGAGATGATTATGTGTCCCTTCTTCCCACCCCCCACCACTGCCACCATTGTTTTACATCTCGCCTAAAAGCAGAAGCACGCAAATAAATAAATAAAATTATGTATCTATCCATTTACGTCCCTTGGAAAGCCCACAAGTGAGGCAGAAGGCTAATGGATTTTCAGAGCAGATGCAACCTGCTGCATAAGCCCTGATTGAAAAGCTCTGAAGGGGAAGGGAATAGATAAAGGGGGTATTGAATTATTAATGGACTCTATGATAGTGGTCTAATTAGAGCTAAAGAGTTATCACTTTATATTAATGGCATGATGAAAACAAAAATAACCCATCAAAAGTCATTAGGATAGTAATGATCCTAAAATTGAATACCTTTTCATGGCAAAAAGCACTGTATTTTATTTGTTTACAGGAATTTCTGGTGGAAAACGTGTAACCAAAAAATATGCCTTTTTCTTTTTTTGAATGATGCTAGCAGAGTAATCCAGTAATTGCTGTTGAAGGCTTGGGCCTTACTGTTTTCTCAAAGTGAAGATACTTAAGGCTGACAACAAAAAAAAAGTGGTCTCTATTAAAAATAGTGTCTTTCCATTCAGTGTGTCTGCAGTCATGAGACACTGAAGGCTGAGTGCCATGCTTTTTCAAGTTTTTTGGGTTTGTTTTTTTTTTAAAGATGAAGGTGTTTAATATTATGTGCTTTTTGTAAACTTGAAAACTAGGGCCAAGCAGGAGCTCTTTGCTGATTTCCCTGATGTGGTGTGAGATAAGCCATTGTCTTTGCAACAGTGCTGGAAAAGCACGTGTGCAACATGACATACAAATTGGCAAGCACTCAGCTAATTTGCAAGCTGTTAAATATCACAAGGCTGCAGGAGTGATCACAAGGCTGCAGGAGTGATGACTTTATGGGAAAAATTAGCTAAGGGAAACAACAAAAAGTTTTCATGTCTATCTTAGGAGATACCTGAAAGCCACCCTGAACTGTCAGCAGGGCATTTAAGATGTTTTCTGTAGTTACTCTGTCAGAGATATCAGATTACTGCTGTTACCTGTCTCATAGATGGACAGGAAAGTGCTGTGTATGTGAGTTTTTGCTGACAAGCTCTCCCAGAGAAAAAGAAATTGTTCTTTGAATGACACCAATTCCCTGTTTGTTTTTCTGTCCCTGATTTTTTCTTTAACGGTCTGTCCTATGCCCTGGCCTCAGCACTCTCAGATGGTGGATGGAATCTCTTTGTAGAAGTCTGGAGACAACTGCCTTTCTCAAAATGAAACTAAGTTGTTGGATGGAAAAAAAATATATATATACCAAAATATATTTTTTACCTAAATTCTCCCTCATGTCTTTGGTTCAGTTCATAGTGCCAAAGTCATGGTAGATAATAATTGTTAATGATTTGAGAGAAATAAGTGAGCAGAAATCTTCTAGTTGAATTCAGATTTTTTACAAGAAAATATAAATGGGCAAAGTGTACCTTACTCAACTGTACTTTTCTTTCTCTTCTGTGTTTAGCACAGGCCAAACCAGCTGCAGTCTTTGAGTCTAAGCCCCCCGGGCTGAATTGAGATTGGCAGTGCACACCTTACTGTGGGGTGTCAGGGGTGAGAACAGAGAGTATTGGCAAACAGGAACACAAATGCCTTTGCTCATCACCCATATGCATGATCGCGCAGAACATTTTGCTGTCAAAAAATAGCACTGCTATACAGGTGTGTCTGGCTGGCACAGCTGGCTTGGGGGGCAGTATTTGCTGCTGCTGATTACAGATGTTCTGCCCCAAACAGCACCTTTATTTTTCCTGGTGTAAGCCACAGAAGGGAGCTCTGCAGCATTGTTCACACAAGCTCTGTGGTGGAGGAGCTGGCACTGTCAACAACACACTTCTGGCCCCGTGATGTACAAGCTGCTCCATCACACAGCTGTCACGCAACTGTCTCTTGGATCTCCTGGACAATGGTTTTAGGCTGTTTCAGGCAGTTCTATTTCTTCTTGTTTTGTATAGGGAAAAAAAATGGCAATAAGAAGGGATAGAAAGCAACAATTTATTAATATCATACAGACTTGTGAAATATTGCTTCCTCTGAGATCCTGCAGTAATGTATGAGCAACATAGATCAGTTTGTGAAGTTAATTTCTTTCAAGAAAGTCAGTGTGTTTCAGGAAACTGCATAAATACTCCATAACTGTGCCATTTGCTACACTGAAGCAATAACCATTCATTTTGGTGAGTTCCAGAGGTAAAGTATGAGGGTCTTTTATTATTAACCCCACTGTTCCCTGCTTAGGTTTCTTTCGTCTTTGTGGAAACCTGAAAACCTGCTTTTATCAACTTTTAATTTTCATACATAGAGGGAATTGAAAAGAGCCAAGTGGGTACCCTAGGGACCAAGACATCACAGGTGATGTATGTTGTCATTTTAATGGAGACACATTAACAGTTTCTGAATGCACGATGTACTTACAGTGTGCGCCAGTAAAAACTGGCCTCAAAATTTGGGCTAAAAAAGAAAAATGTAAGTCCTTGGTTTATCATGTGTATAGCAAACTGTCAGAAGACTGCATGTGGTTTTATAATTAAAGGCCACTGTTCTTCTACAACAGTGTTGTTAATGAGTCTGCTCTATTGAGGGTCTCTTCTCAGATAGAACTTAGGATGCTGTACACTATCATTTTAGAACAGCATGAGTACAATGGCAATTTATTAAAATATTGTTAATTCTCTCAATACGACCACGAGGCTAATTAAATATAACAAGTCTCCTTCTGGGATTGGTTCCACAGTCTGCAGGCTGTTCTTTCACCAGATCCTTTGGGGTTTTCCATCTGTGTGGGAGATCGGGAGCAGCCCCATGCAACACAATTTTCTGCACTTGGAGAGATTTGTAATTCCCTGTCAGAGAGGTGAAAATTACATTTAGCTCTTGATTGCCTCCAAGAATGAGGGGCAAAAATTCCTGGTCTAAAAATTTGTCTTAGTGCTGTTAAAGTTTTTTCTCTCTTAATAGTGGGGCTCTGTTTATACTGGTAAGTTAAACACGGCTGCAAAAACATGATGGTCCAGTTCCTGAGGCTGACTGATGAGAAGCTGCCCCCATCCCTCCCTGGTTTAAGTCTCTTTAGCTATTATACTCCTGTGGTCAGTTGGGCTCAGCTGTCCCAGCTGTGTCCCCTCCCAGCTCCTTATGCACCTCCAGTCTAACTTGCTGGTGGGGTGGTGTGAGAGGCACAAAAGGTCTTGGCTCTGTGCAAGCGCTGCTCAGTGATAACAAAAAACATCCCTGTGTTATCAGCACAAATCCTAAGCACAGCTACTATGAAGAAAATTAACTGTACCCAGACAAAATGAGAGCAGATATTACCACCTGGCCTGGAACAAAGTCACACCATAGATATTCTACCAGTGAAGGGGTATAAGGAGTCTTGTCCCACATCCTAAGAATTTCACAAGATGCTGTTTAATTTCCTGGTAACCTGTGAGTAGTACCACAAGCTAAAAATGCTCAGTTAACATACCTTTAATAAGATCAGTACCAAAGCAGATCGTTGACTTGTTAATGACACCTACTTAACCAGCAATCATGAAACTCTAAGTATCAGTATCACTAATTCAGCCAATGCACCACAATATTCAACGTTCAGGCAATGTTAATTAATGCCTAGAAATGTCTAGGCATCCTTTCTGTAGCTAGTCCCCAAAAGCTCTCAGCACACCCACACCAGGCTAGGGGCTCCCCACATTGTACATGCTTGAAATTCTGGGTGTTGAGGTCTCTCACACTCCTTACACTCTCTTCCCTTTCTGTTGTCTAAGCCATTTTGTCAGGAGGAGCAGTGGGAGCCAGTCCCACAGAGTAACTTCCATCTCTTGTAGACAGATGAATGTGTGTTCAGCTGCACTACACAGCATGAAATGTACACAGGTCTAACCTTTCTTTAAAAAACAAACAGTAGTAATAACACCAATATGGCAGGCTTGCATTTTAAATGTTTTTCTTCTGAGTAACAATGAAATCCCTCACTTTAAAAGACCCTATCATAAACGCCTCTTTAGCAAAAAGCTTGAGAGCCTTTCCTTCAACTTTTCTGTATGAGAATTGAAACAGTTCATCAAAAGGAGTGAATACAGGCCATACTCACAGGATTTGGTTTGCACAAATGAGATTGTGGTCAGAGAAAAGCATATTGTTTTTATTTCAATATGTATTTTCTGCAGACTGTTTTCAGCAAAGCCATTGGAGTTTATGCCTTTTTTTTTTCCTTTTTTTTTAGCTCTTTATCTCCTACTTTTCAAAGGCTGGAAATAATCACTCTTCTGTTTTGTTAACATAAGAGACATTTCTAAATAATGTAGCCTAAACGTCAAGACAGGCTTGACTAATGCTCCTTTTTTATGACTCGTTGCAGTGTTCATATAGGTATTTTTTGTAGGCTAAATCTGTGTGCGTCTTCTTCTCTGATGTTTTTGCTCCAGAGCTGAAATGTCTGTGTCTCTGTAATGCCAGGTCTGGAAGCCCTGGTAAGTGTTTCAGGTCGATGCCAACTACCAACCCATAGTTTAATATCCTCGTACGTCCCATTGTGTTTTCTCATGGGAGTTGAGCTGGTGGGCCACATTGTAAAGCACATGCATTCATGTCTAGAGATAGGTAGGGTGGGCTTCCTGAACTTGAAAGTTTTTAAGGCCTGCTTTAAGTCAGCAAATTCTCTTTTTCACCCTGTTGTCAGGAGCACTTTTACAGTTGGGGTGATATACTTAATCTAACACTTTTGTCGATTAAAGAAATAGATTGGGATCTCAAAATTCTGGAAGAACTGTTATCTCTTGGACTGTTTTTCTGTATCTCTGTTTCTAAGTGTAATAAAGGTGTGCCACACTTTCATGAATATTTTAATCTTTGATCGAAGTATGTGTATAGCAAATAACCAGTAAATTGAGTGCACTAGAATGAATTGTGTAACTTCCTCTCGGATTACCCCATAATCTCCAGGCACTGTTTCTTACTTTCAGTACTAATTATCCTGCAGCTTAATTGAGCCATGAATTACCCATAATTATCTATTTTCCATGGTAAAACAAAACCATGTAATTATGCTTTTTTCCATGCCTCAAATTTATACATGGTGTGAACAGAAATTAGGCCAATGTGTACTGGGCTAACAAGAAGAGTGAGTTTATTCTTTTAGCCCTGAACTTCTCCATAGCTGTGTAATTTGATTTTAAGAAAGGCAGGGATGTGCCCCAGAGAGGAAACAATCTGCTTTGGGGTGTGAATAGTGGAGGTGTACTCTAAAGTGTGTGTTTAATTATCCTTTTCCCCACCACTTAAGCCTGGGTTAAGGTGTGCGGTCGTAGTGCACTGTAATACTGCTATTCCCTTTGTACTGGGGCTTTTGGAGATGTGAAATGCTTTTCACTGCATTTGTTTACAGCAGACAGACAGGGCCTTGAACAGCTCCAGGATGAAGTGACCTTTGAAGGTGCTTAAAGTTATCCATCTCTGTCTGAAGCATAGTAATTGAGACTCAACCTCAGCTTTGCCTGAGTTAAATCATTAGGCAACCAAAAACAAACCTAAGAGAATATTCCCTGGAGTAGAATCGATACAAATATTTAGGATAATGCAGTTCTAAACATTATATCCTGAGATTGGGCATCTCATTTTACGAAGGCCAGTGGATGACATGCTCTAAAACAAATATAATGCAGGAAAGTCAGAAACCAGATAAAAGGTTTTGAATCATGTCATTCTCTGGTGTGTATCTCTGTTATGTGTCCCATGATGGAGCACCTGCACCACGGCTTTCTAGAAATGACATATCACAAAAAGGTCAGATATCATGCAATTCCTCTGCTGAGGCATCTGTCAAGTCATGTTTGCCGTCAAAACAAGGTAATGTCCTGAAAGAAAGCAGCATGTTTTGCAACCGTCTGCAGCATATGGCCCTGGAAATGCATGTCAGTGAAGCTAAAGTCATGCCATGTACCTGCTTTGCAGCTGTAACACGTTATTTGTCATAAAAAACTGCAGTTGTTTAATTTTTCATAAACAGTTTGCATGTCTTCACATACTGCTTCATGCACTGGATTAGAAGCAAAAAGCAGGAAGCCTCTTTGTTCGGTATAGAAATGAGCAATGTCAGAATGCAATGTGTAATAAACACATCATTAGACAAAATATGAGGCTGATTGTCATTTACACAAAGGCCCACATACACCGCTTCAGCAGTGCACAACAATGTTAGTTTAAATAATCCACAGGAAACTGTGAATCAGGCCCAAATACTTGAATTTAATTCTAACTAGCTAGGAGTCTTCTTTTGAAAATCCTTTGTGTAAATCTCAAATAAGCTCTTTCAAAGCCATGCAATGTCCTTGAATACTAATATTTTTAGTGGGGAATGTACATAATGAAATGTGTTTTAAAATCTGCATGGATACCACAGTGGTAGTAGCACTAGAAATAAATATGTTGGATGGAAGATGAAAGGCTCAAATTCCTCTTTACTGGCTCCACACAAAAAGAGTCACTGAATTCCAGTGAAATAAAGGCTAAAGCACCTTCTTCCTTTACCTGTTTTAAACATTTGCCAACTAGAAGGAATTTAATTTCTTATTGTATCTCCTCACAGTACAGAAGTCATGTGACTTGTTTTATAGGTCAGTGCACTCAAAACTTGGCTAGGTCTTGGAGAGGCTGTTAAAGGTAATGGGTAGGCGCAATTTCTAGTGAGGACAGCCTTTAAACACTAACTGCCTTGATTTTGGGAAGATACCAATTTATAATTGATCCACGTGGTGTACATTTAAATGCCTTGAGTCACTACTGCTTTAGAAAAGAAGTTGCACTATATGGAACATTAGTTCCTGTCATTTTCTGCCTTTTTCTTGTTTGGGAAAGAAAAAATTTGATTGTTGCCTAGAAATGAAGTCATAAAGCTCTGGTGTTTGCAAACTCCTCTCCTTGCTTTTTACCAGTTCATTGCTATTCAGGATTATATTGGTATTATTGAAGTGAATTATAAAGAGATTTTTGTCTGGTAGAAATCAGAACAGCCCAGCTTCTGTGCTACACTCATGGTTTTAATCAAAGTATGATTACATGCACTGTTGTGAATATGTAAATCAGAAAATATACAGTGAGATTACTCAGCACTTTATGACAGCAGAAACTGGTGGTTATGTGTTCCCATCTAGGAATAAAGGCTGGTAATTATCAGGGCTGAATGTTGAATCTACAAACTTTGTGAAAGGTGCAGCCTTGCAGTGTGTACATGTCAGAAATACCATAACTTTTTTTGCAAAGTGCAGCAGTATGTCAGATCTGTGAACCTGGAAAATCTGTCCTATGCTTAAGGTCTGCTTTAAAAATTAGCAAACTTCCCAGCCCCAAAGCCCTAAGAGTAAATTGATGAAAGTTGTTATAGGAAATTACAGCTTATACAGGAAAAAAAAAATAATTTCACTTAGTATAGAAAGTATATTAAACAGCAGCTGTCTTCTTAGTTAAGAGGATTTTGTTTGGCTGGTCCTTCAAAGATGGAAAAAACATTTAAAATGAACTGCTGACAATGGTAAAATCCCAATGAATTATGAATGTAGTGAGAAATCCATGAACCTATTTACTTGGATAAATCTAGACAGAGCATTTGCTTTTGAGTCCTCACTTCTTTAGCTGAAAATTGGGGCACTCCAAACTTTACTTTGGTTCAAGTTCCCTTCGGAGTACAGAAACAGGTTTGTGGTTCACACAACAGCCTGAGCTGCCTCGGACAAACATAGATCTCCTCACAGTGGAGTTCTTTAAAGTTTATATTCCCAAGCCAAAAATTCTCTATCATTTTGGATTGTTTTATCTATTACTTCCCAGGCTTTATAGTCCTTTAAGCTTTTAAGACTTTTATCTGTAAAATGCTCGATTTCGAAGTATTTTAAACATACTTAATCATAGGTAACACAAGGCGATGGAAAAGCAGCCAGGCTCTTCAAAACATAATGTATTACATTGCGAGGAATATTTCCAAGGCTTTTCATGTGGCAGTGTGCAAAAGATGGATCAGTACACAGAATGAGCATGTATGATGTATCCACTCATATCTGCTGTCTGCTCAGGTCCAGCACAGCAAAGCTTTGGCAGCAGGGACACGTCTGTCTTTGAAGAGCCCAATTCAGGATTTGTTCAGGATTGGAACAGTTTTTGCTCAAACTGGTATATCTGTGTGAGACTCACTCTCCTGACCCTGCTTCTCATCCCTCTGTCTCTGCCTGGCTCTGTCACCTGCTGTGGTCTCAGCACCAGCTCTCTCCCCATGTGAGATTGATTCCCCAGTGGCAGATGCCAGCCCTGCGTCGTGTGGAACCACCATCCTTCAGTGTCTGGCATGGAAGGCAAGAGGCTGAGGCACCTTCAGGCCACGCAGTGCTTCACCAAGTTCAGCCAGGACTTCTCATGCGGGCAGTGCTGTTGGCAAAAGCGACTCCAGGTGCAGAAACGCAGCCATCCTTTGTGCATGAAGGGCACAGACACCATGACCCACCATGGCAGAGACCTGAGACCTGACTCACATTCCATCAGCCGACCTGAGGCCTGAAGTCTCGTGTTTTGGACACCAGGCAGTTATAAGGGGCCTGAGAGTTTATCTATTAATGTAATTGTGTCGCAGAAAACAAAACTAGATTGTGTATTTCTCATCAATGTTACCTCTGGAATCGGTGAAAGTCTTCTACTTTTAGTCCTTATTCATCAACCTTTGGAAGAATTAACCAAGCAGAAACCCTGTGTTTCTCCTAAGGGTGTCTGCACTTTCAGAGTTGACTGTTTCTTTTTTTTCCTTCATAATTTCTGCACATCTTTTCATAATTACAGAGAAATCCAGAGATACAAAATAAATGTACCTTGTATTTCACTGCTAGCTCATATTTTGAAATACTTAGTGTGAGGCAGAAAACACATCCTTTAAACTCACTATTTTTTTTCTCTCCCTGATGTTGCATCTTGAATCTAAGGGGATGAAAACTAAATTTCCTCATCAGCAAAGAATTCTTAATGAGATGAATTGTTTATAAATCTTTTCATAATTTAATACTCCAAACCTTCAGAATTACCTGGTCTACAGGGATATTTTAAAAATATGCATTAAACAGCTGTTTTTATTCATTTTTTGGTCTTGAGAACATTTGTAGATGCCAAAAGTATTCCTGTTACATTGTCTAACATTTAAAAAATCTGGTCTATAATATTTTCATTAATTTTATTCCATATATCTGTTTGACTGTGGGATTCCTTTAAACGCTTTTTAGTATAAAAAAACCAACAAGGTCTAAATCAGGTCATCCAGTGAAAATATGATTTGGCCGTATGTGGGAAAACACTATTAGGTGGGTTAAATTTTAATAACTTCTATTTTGTTGTTTGTCTGGTGTTAACCCATAAAGTTTACTGATTATAATGAGTCAGTGATTCAATAATGCTAACAGGTCTCTTTCAAAATTAAAAAATTATTTCCAAAGCTTCAAAAGGACAAAATGGTATTTTTTTAAGCAGTGGGAATAGGTGAGGAAGCCTTCTTAAAAGTGTAAAGACACACCTCTATATTGTGTTTTAATCACTGAAGGGAAAACTGAAGCTTGGATAAAATAAATTGTAAGTGCAGGCAGCAATGAGCTTTGTCTCTGTAGCCAGTCGAAATGTGATTAAACAGCTTTATATTTTGGTACATATGAAAATATTAAAATGTAAACATTTTCCCTGTAAATAGTACTTGTCTTGTTATTAACTTGCTGAATCTGTACTGAACAGATATGATTTTCTGCTGTTCTCCCTAGTGTTTCACAGATTTTGAATCGTTCTGCAGTTCACATGGCAGGATAAATTCAGCCTTTAAATCTTTCCAGTGGTCACTAAACTCTCTTCTGTCCTGCTTTTTGCCAGAACAAGGGCGAACTCTGTGTTCTCTGGAGACTTCTGTGGTGGTCTGTGAATCTGCCTAGTGGTATAATTCTGATTCTTTAATTCCCAGCTTTAAATTTGATTAAAAAGACAGCTTAAAATACTTTAAATACCCTTCTGTTATCTGTTTTCCAGATAATGAATTGCTGTGGTTGGTTCTGTAATCAGTCACTAGTGGGAAGAGAGGTGATCTGTGCTGAAAAGTACTTTGTTTCCCGTAATAGTGTCTGAAACTGGTGATTTTCACTCTGAAGACCCTGATTGTTTTGGCTGTGCTAGGAGGTAGCTTTTCTGAGACCTGGGATAATAATTTTATTCTTCATTTGGCTTTACTGTTCCTTACTGCAGAGCCACTGAAGTGTGAACCTCAATGTGTTTGGTATCTTCACCACAGGATATCCTGGGACAAAGTGAAAAAGTGTTGGTAATGGAATCATCATAAAATCATAGACTAGCTTGGGTTGGAAGGGACCTTAAATATCATCTAGTTCCAACCCTCTGCCATGGGCAAGGACACCTTGCACTCGACCAGGTTGCTCAGTAGAACAATCTCAGTCTCCCAGTCAATCATTTGCTCTGTGTGTAGCTGTTTGGTGTTGCTTTGCATTTCTGAGTTGCTCGGAAGTCAGCAAAACATTAAAATTGGTGGTAAAAAATCCTTCTATTCTGTGTTTTGTAAATATCTGTCATTTGATTTTGTAAAACATTGCACAGTCTATGATTCTTTTCTTCTATTAAGCTGAAAAATGGTATTCTGTAGTACTATTATATACTTTTACAGCTGTTAAATCGCTAGATTGTGAGATCCGCTCTGATGATGATTCTGGATAGAATATCCAGGCATTCAGCTCTAAAACGCCCACTTCACTTCTTAGAGCATTTTAGGAGCTTTTAGGAAAAGTTTTTTCATTATCTCTTTTTTTCCTCTTTCCCCTCAGGAACTTTTGCAGTTCATCCTGATCTGAAATCCTGTTTGTTCCATGTGGGAATGATCTTTGATGGATTTCTGTCTTATTTTACTTGTTGCAGTCAAGAGCAACCAGTCCAGGAGATGTGGGGATGTCTTTTTAAGGGAGACCAAAGAGCTGTGCGGAATATGTTGAGGAGGCATTCCATACAAATGCGTTTTAGAGCATTGCACATTCTAATCCTAAGGGGCCAAGGAAATGATACAATCATCACACAGGCTTTTGATAGTTTAGTCAGTGGAAGAAAAGTATCTGTAAACATGCTATCAAATTTACAGCTCATTGAAAGTGACAGAGAGATAAAAGAGCGGCCAAAATGATATAATAGAATATGGAACATTGCAGGAATGTATAGCATTTAATCTTGTATACACAAATGCATGTAACATTTCCGCTCAGTTAATGATCCAGTGCTTAAGCCTGAGCGATAATGCGTCATTGCCAGACACATCTATGAATGTAAAAGATAACATTGTCTAATTAGTTTGGAAGAGGCTTGATTTTTTTTATGTTGGTATTGGTGATGAAAATCTTTTCTACATCTTACTCTTTTTTACAGATGCTGTTTTCATGAAATTACACGCTTCTAAATTTTTATTGCTATTACATATAACATTCTCTTTATTGCTGCTTTTATCTGGTTTCATAAATGTAATGGGTGTTTCTCTTCCCTTATCCCTTTTATTCTTCTTCCCCCTAAGAAAAAGAAGATGGAAGCTGAAAGTATTGTGAAATTGACTTGAAAGTTAAAATCTTTCAAATGACTGGTCCTGTCATTGACAAATCTTTTTCTTCCACTCTGGTGCTTTTCATGGTAATTTAGAACAAGTTTCAGAAATTTTTCAATAATAAATACACTTCTGCTAAAAGGATACATTATACAAGCAATAATTTAAAACTGTTCATGACATCAATTATATTTTGTCATGGTGAAATATATAACACATTACATTTTATCAGCACAATGAAGAGATACATTCGAGAATCATAAAGGTGGGAATCAAAATGGTCTTTCCTTTGCCTAATGGCTTTAATTGCAGGATACAATAGAACAAGGTTGCTCCTTTATTTAAAATTTCATTTTATCAACTGTCTGTAACCTGTCACAGTCTGCCCAGTGCATGACGGTTATACCATTCCATTCAGTTCCACCTCAACAGACTCATGACAATGTGCCACTGGATTGTTTTCTTCTCTTCCTTCAGGAATGGGCAAGTTCTGCATACTACAGACTTATTAAAATGCTGTCTAAGCTCCATTACAGATGTGTATTATCCATTAGTCACCAGCTGTCCATCTATAGGCTTATCATCCATCCATCCATTCATCCATCCATCCTCTACCATAACTGTAATTTTTTAGCAGAGTTCATAGAGCAGACAAAACTGTTGGAATGTGACAGTGATGGCAGTGCTGTTTGCATGGTCTGGCAGGCACGGTGTGTCTTGGCTCTGTGCCCATATAGATAAGCTTTACAGAAGTTACTTTGAAAACAAATGCTTTGGCAAAGCTTCTTTCCCTGCATAGATTAAAGACTGTTTTACTATAGGAACATACAGAATCCTAGAGTATCCTGAGTAGGAAGGGACCCACAAGGATCATGAAAGTTCAACCCTGGCCTTGCACAGAACACCCCAAGAGTCCCACCACGTGCCTGAGAGCATTGCCCAAACGCTTCTTGGACTCTGTCAGGGTTGGGACCACGACCACTTTCCTGGGGAGCCTGTGATATGCAATTACTTTTGTGGTTGTGCCTGATGCATATAAATAAAGTGTATACATATAAATCTAACTTAATTCAATAGTTGGCCAAGCTGTCCAATAGCCATACTTCCCAGGGGTGACCTGAAATAGGAAACAAAAAACCTGGTTTTCCTCTGCACATGCAATTAACAATAAAGCGGAAAATGCATCCGCTGTATGAAATGCAAGGTACCAGAGTGCAAATTGAAAAAAAACACAAAAAAACAAACAAAAAATCCCAAACAACAAAAAACCCCAACCAATAAACAGAAAACAAATAAACAAACAAAACAAACAGAAACAAACAAAAAACAAACAACCAAAAAAACCCCCACCCATCATTTTCAAATGTTTCTTAATCACTTAGGAGCAAAAATCCCATTATTTTTTTTAAAGTGAGAGAACATTCAGGAACTTAAGCTTGGGATGACGTGTCCTACCTCTGGATTTTTGGAAGGGATGTCCCAGAACGCAGACTGGGGGCATCTGTACCCTCCTAGTGCCTGCAGCGGTCAAACACGCTGCCCAGTGGCAATACAGCCACTTCATTTTAACTCGCTCTGCTTTGGTGAGCAGGAACCTGTTAAAACTATAAGACAAGGAAAAGCCTTGCCACGTTAAATATCCTTCCTATCACAGAAATGCCTTGAATCTATTTAATTTACCAGTGTGGTTATTTCAACACAGCTTTAGAAAAAACACTCTAGGGAGGAAAAAGGATGTTAAAATGTAAAAAAGTAGAAGATATAGATGTGTTTCAATCAGGGTGCAAATGTTAAAAAAATGCTTATTTTCATTTTCCTGAAAAGGCTGTCTGTATTTAATGATATTTATGAACATTTAATTAATACCAATATCTTCTCTCTCAAGTGCTCCTCATAACCAAAATTCAGAGTAGCCTGTTCTTGTGGTACATCCATTTATTAGCTTTAGCCTTGAGGCTCTCCATGGCTCCATCACTTTCAGCTCAGGGGAGCATCAGGATTTTCAATGAGACACAACATCGCAGAATGTAATGAAACAGAAGAAGACCAGAACCAAAACCCCAACAAACGTACAGCAAGCAGTAAATAATTACCTGCCATGGAATTAAAGAGTCATTTCCCTTGGGGGACACATGATGGGACTAGACAGAGGAGGAAATTCATTAACTGTGTAGCTCTGAATGAATAAACAGTATAACAGCTCAAGCTTATCATCTATGAGCTTTGTTATAAAACACAAATATCTGATATTTGCAAGGGTAATTGAGCAAGTCTTTGAAAGCTGGTGTTGCTCTTTGGACACTGGTGTTTCCTCACATAAACTGGTGCCAACAGAGAAAAATTCCATCAGCTTAGAAGGAACACAGGAAGTATATTAGATAAGATGAGAGCTTTGGCAAGTTTATGCTTCTGATCTCTCTCAGACACAAGGTTGTCCACATTCCACTTGTAAAACTATAGAAAGAGAAAAAAACTCCCTAGCAATTTCCATTTGTATAAATAGAAATAATAATCATCAGGCCTTGGCAGTTATCTTTTTGAGTAAGAAGGAGCAGGTCCAGCTAGTTTGTAAAGAATGACTTTGTTACAGCTTCATCCTTGTAAACAAACTTGTCAATCAGCCAGTTCTGTGTAATCCAGATGGAAATTTGAATAGGCAAGGATGTCATGTTTTCCATATGCATGGATTTAGAGACTGGAGTATCTCCCTCCTAATGAGGAAAGGCTGAGAGCTGGCACTGCTCAGCCTGGACTGGAGATGACTCAGGGTAGAACCTATTAATGCGTATAAATACGTGAAGGGAGTGGGTAAAGGGGGTGGAGCCAGGCTCTTTCCAGTGACTGAACCAGAGACAGTGGCACAAACTGAAACACAAGAGGTTCCTTCTGAGCACAAGGAAACACTTCTTCACTATAATAGCGACCAAGAACTGGCACAGGTTGCCTAGACAGGCCATGGTGTCGCCGTTCTTGGACATATTGGAAAGCCACCTGGACGACTTCCTGGTCTGTAGGTGGCTCTGCTTGAGCGGGGTGGGGGTTGGGTGAGATGACCTTCAGAGGTCCCATCTAGTATCAGCCATTCTTTGATCCTGATTTATGGTTATGAAAGTTTGCAATGATAAATAAATACTCCTTTTTTTCCCCCTTACAACATTGAAAAGGTGGACATTTTGATTGATTTCAAATTTATGAGAATATTCCTCATTGATTTTTTTTTTTTTTNCTATTTGTTTTTTTTTTTTTTTTTTGGTGAATTTAATTTGTGGTCCCACTTCTATACCTAATAGTTTCAAAGTTTTGAATGCAGTATATTTCGAGTGTAGTAATCAATCATTTTAAAGGTTTAGTAAGAATCTTAATGTATGATTGGATAAACTATTACTCAAATATTCACATCATAGCCAAGCATACATTCAATGCATTAGCAATAGTGTATTGTACTAATGTGTAATATGTGCTACTCTTGTCTGTAATATTCTTGTTATATGTAAGAGTAATCTTTTTATTCTTTATTAAAAAAAATTAAATATGAGCATTAAGTGTTATGAAATTTTGTATCTTGAGTCCAGAATTCTGTTTTCATCTGCCATATTTCAGGAGCCACATTTGGCGAAGACACAGTAGTATTTTGATATAAAGTATCTCGAAGGTGTTCAAGGTTAGGCCACAAAAGTAAGAAAATAGTGCCTTTAATACTCAGAAGTGCCAAAACGTCTGTACCAATTAATTGTAAACGCAAAAGACCAATATTTTTGGGAAACCTACTGGCTAGAAAAGTATAAACCCACAAAAACATGGTCTTCACACTCTTGTCTTGAGGACAGGAGACTCTCTGACACGTTTCTGTGATGACCAAAAGAGAAAGTCTCTAGTAACCTACAGTATCCTAGAATAAAAAGCAGATATTTCAAATGTGCTTTAACACGACACTTTCAGAGGAGGGTTGCTTCTTTTTAATAAAGGAATTTTTTTTTAAATTGTTTAATATTTATTTGATATTGCCTTTGCCAGTAGCCATATGATAATTAGGGGAGATAGCCTACCTTTTTGTTTTTTTAATGGCTATTAAAAATAGTAATGTCATCAACTATGAGGAAATCCTTATTAACAAAAATCCTTATTTACTAATTACCTTCCACCAGAATTATGTGCATCCTAGGCAGGAAAAAAGACACAATTTAGAATAAAATCTAGGTCTGAAATGGAGAGAGAGAGGTAGTCATTCTGTTGAACGTTTGCATGCCATGTTATAATTCCTTCTAGAATTCCCATTCAAATATCACTTGTAAATTCTCAAACTGACTTCTCTGATATCTCAAATGACATCTACTAAGCACAAGAGTGTCAGTGGTTAGGAGAAGATGAGGGGGATAAGTGATGCTCTGCGTGTTTGGGGAAGACTTTCGCTTGAGATTTGTTTGTGCAGAATGAATATCTTAAGATGCTGAGAAATTCTTGTGTAGTGTTCGATGCCAGAAACTGCTGTTGACTTGGGCAGATGAAGACACTGAGAGTACTGAACACCTCATAGGTGTTATCATGCTTTTCTCACAGAAGTTTTACCAGACAAAAGAGGTCTCAGTCTATTATTTTCATTTCCATGAAATTGTAAAGTAAATGCAGTCCTTGTGAGATTGATGGCACTGCACAGTGAAGTCCTCTATTGACCTGCAGTGTAGGTACATCCCATCAGCAATTCCATCCCAAGCTATAAATGCTCCACCATTTCAACAGAGGAATTATCCTAGAAAAGAGGTGTTCTGCCTGAAACTGGCCAACATAATTGAACTGCTTATATACAATTTGAGATCAAATCTTACATATTCCAAAGGAAATGGCTTCTTTGGGAAGGGCATGCTTGAAAATTGCTAGCAGTAAAACTTTACTTCTCATGCATGGGAATAAGTATTACCAAGCCTCCAATATTGTGGTGTAATGACTGATAAGTATATGAGGTAGGACAAAATAAAGAAAGTGAATTCTCCCCCCATACCTTCCCAGGATACTGACACCAAAATCATGCAGTGGTGCAGATTAGGTGGATATAACTATTATATTTCTGCCTGTTTCAATGAATTATTGTTAAGTAAGGTCCTGCATGTTACTGTTTCTCAGCTCTGCTATCAAAACAAACTGAAAACAGAAGTTAGGAATAAGTTGGACCCCTCTTTACTTCAAGAAACATGTAATGAGCCCTATTTCTGTGATCGTAGTCTAAACAAGCAGTAGACAGAAGTCTTCTTTTTCAGAAACTTCCAGTCTACCTTCTCCAGCATTTGCACTGTTACAAGAAACTTTGTCTCTTCTTCCCTTAAGCCTCTGGTAGCTTCTGCCTCCCTCATTTTCTTGGCATCCTTCTGTGAAGGTGCTGATTGCTTAGACATTTTCTCTAGTTTGAAAGCCAGCATCCTGTCCCTCTCTGTGTGCACTTCCAGACTAGAAAGTTCACTCCTCCTTCAGTTGTGCCAATTCGAATCTGAAGTGATCTGTACAGAAATAATCCTCCAGAATGCATATATGCATATATTTGTGTGTGTATATGCATATATATATATACGTAATGTTAGAGGATAGATACTCATTATTCAGCTTAGTGTTCAGCACTGCAAATGGTTAGACAAAACTGAAAGGATGATGAATTACAGTCCTAGACTGAGAATAGGACAAGAAAGACCTTGGATAGCAGGAACCTCCTAATTTAGGATTATGCCCAGAAGCTGGTTGTGTGCCTGTACACATCCACAATGTGACAAATAACTGCTGACACTGCAGTCCAGCAGCTGTAATTTGGCACCACAGAATCGCAGAATGGTTTGGGTTGGAAGGGACCTTTAAAAGTCATCTCATTTAAGGGTCTTCCAACTCCCCCTGCTGTGGACAGTGACACCTTCCACTAGACCAGGGTATTCAGAACTCCATCCAACCCAGGCGTGAACACTTCCAGGGATGGGGCATCCACAGCTTCTCTGGATAACCTGTGCCAGTGTATCATCACCCTTATCATAAAGAATTTCTTTCTTATATCTAAAACTTCTGAAGAAGCTCCATGTTTTGGTCTGTTACCTTGATTTACCAGCACTGCTTGCACCTACCAACACCTGTAGATAAGGGGATAAATCCAGGGCCCCTGGGGAGCAGGGTCCAGCAAACCCAGTCTCTGTTTTATAGCATAGGCGTGTTGAGCTAGGCAAGGATACAGGTGGAGGCTGGGACTGCCCCTGCTCCCTTGGCTCCTTTGAGTCTGTCAGGATGAATTCTGTCTCTTATGAATGAAACAATTTGTACCATTTGCAATACAGATCAGCTGGCTCTCCAACTTGCGGGCAGCACCCTTGAGTGACATGAAAATGCAGTTACTTGGAGTGATGCCCAGGTGGGCAGATATTATAGAAAGGTCTCTGAGTCCCCACAGGTAATTTTCTGGCTGGCTCATTCCTGAGTCATTGTCAAATCCAAATTCTGCATCACTACTTCTGAAATATGATGGCACAGTAATGAGTTCTAATATAAATAGAGGAGTGAAATGGCAAGAGTAGCTTCATATGCTAATTATCTTGAATCCTGTGCATTCTGCAGCAGGCTCACTGAATATACTCTACACTGGAAATTGGTGATGCTAATTCTATTTTAATATTATGGATTGTCAATGTCGATTTAGGGAATGGACATATATTCTCCATATTTATAAGAAGAGCTACCTAACCGTGGCAAAATAAATATTGACAGTCTTGTAGAAATAGTACCAAAGAAATGACTAGACCAGTAACAAACTGCATGTCAAAAAGTCTTTACAAATATAGTCCTAGATGGATTACAAATTGTGAGGATGATTTCTGACATTTTATCAAGGCAGTGTGAAATACCAAATTTCAGTGGTCAAAACACTTTCACCTTTTTCTGTGCTGTAGATCAACCACTAAAAGAAAATCTGTTACTATCTGAAGAGGAAGCAAGTATATTTAAAAAGTAGATCATAAAGATGGCAAAGGAAGAACAGCCTTTACAGTTTTGCAGTTTATAAAAGACTGATGTTTGAGTTGATAAGGATTCTTCAAAGGACACTTTTTTTGAATGCTCAGTGTGAAGAAGCCTGCAAGATGCTAAATAGATGCATTGTTTTTCAGTTTTAAATCAAGGCTGATGCAATACAATCTTTGCAAGATACTGGAACTTTTTTATTATTATTATGTAGAATAATAACATGTTTTAGCACTTTCTGTCTCCAACAGGCTCATTCACACACTACTCAAAGCTTTAAATGAAAACAGTAACACATCCCCTGTAAGACTTTCAGTGCTTTACCCAGGAGGTCAGCACCGTGATTGACATTGCCAAGATCAAGAACAAAAGCATGTGTCTGTCTTGATTGTCTCTTTGCCCTCCTCAGAGCTGCTGCTTTCCTGTTGCACACTGTTTTACTGGTCTGTCTTGATTCTCTGGCTGTGGGGGCTGCATTTGTGTCTCACAGCCTTGAACCTGTCAGGTGTTACCTCAGCACGTGACCATCCTTCTCTTAGGCTCTACTTATATTTCCCTTAAAAAGCATCACATTGGAGACATTCCCATGGCTCTGAAGTGGCAGAGTGGGAACAATAGGAGAAATAAAAATCTACAAAACAGGAAACCACAATCTATATCCGCAGTAATTAGATACCATCAGTTGCAGACACATTTTTATTGCCTTTTTTTTTTTTTTTAATGCATGCTTATTTGAAGTTAAATTTAAGACTTCAGTAATGTACCTTCAAGCAAGTGCTGGCAAACTTGTAGATAAAGCATTTAGCTGTAGCCATAATAACCTGACTGACCTAGCTTCAAGCAACACAGTTGCTTTCAGAAGATTATGTTATTCTCTCTTTTAATTTTGAAACCAATGTCCCAGTTCATCCTGATGACGGAGTTGCTCATAAATGCAGGGACCTTTTGTAAAACAAGAAGACCAACAGGGACTGTTATCCTGGAAATAACTCTAAGTGCTGAGTATGGACATAGTAAACAGGACAGAGCTGTTACCAAAGTCTGAACAGAAATGGAGTTTACAAAAATTATATTTGAATGATAAAGAGCGGGGACAGGTTTGGTTTTGCTAGTGTCCCAGTCAGGACTTCACTAGTATGCTGAAGTCTCTTGTCACTTTCTCTCCTGGTTAATTTGCAAATTAATAAAGTAGCTGAAGGCTCAGAGTACTTTAAGGATAAGTTTCTATGTTGTGTTCTTTCTGATGTCTTATCAGTCCTCAACTGGCTGGAAATAAGTGTGTTGAAACACTAAGTCATCAAAGAGAACTTTGTGGAATTAAAAAACAATACGTTAGAACTCTTCTTTGATTGAGCATGTTCCTTTTCTGTGCATTTCAATTATTTCTGTTAGATGCCCACGACCTTCTGAGAGGGTTTATGATTTTCTCTGTATGGCTGTATCATTTGCCATAAACACAGACAAGCAAAGACCAGTGCTATGATACAGACATTGTAATTTGAACAACATTCATACTGGAGCTCATGTCTGAAGTATTTGTGGACTTTATCTGAATTAATTTTACTTGTAGTTTTCAAGAGTTTTTTCTGATTTCTGCTCCCCCTTTGCCCCTGCTGAAATGCTTCAAAAAGTCAAAGTATGCAATCCTTTACATTTGTAAGCCAGTGAGAAGTTATCTGTGTTTAAACACTCAGCTAAGATGTGAGCACTAACTTTTTGTGAGCAGTTAGGCCAAATATTCATTTGCCCTTACCCAGTTTTAGGCGTTTTATTGAATTGTCTAAAGTGAAGCATAGTCATCTTAGATTTCTTCTGTGGAGATAAATAGGCATGAATGGCTGCTGCAGGAAAATCTGTATCACCCCTGGAAATCTAGCCCAGCAACTTCCCTCTGAATTCAGGCACCAGTGTTAGTCAAGGTGATTCTAGACTGGTCTGTTCAACCTGGCCTTTATCCCTGTTTTCTTAAAGTCTGCAGCCTGCTCTTTCAGATTAATGTCAGCGTTAATTCATGTTTGTACAGAGCCCAGCTGGCTCCAGCTGGGCACAGATTAGCCCTGTGCAGGGCTGATGATGACAGGGCCAGTCCAGAGCACCAGAACTCGTGCAAGCAGCGGCTTATATAAACGGTGTAAATAAGGATCAAGTCCTGTGCTAGAAGGTGCTTCTAGTGCTTTTCCAGCCAATTTGTCCTTCCTGTCTCTGCTATTTTAGGAACTTGCTGTAAAGGTGCACTTGATTTCTCTTATCTCTTCTATACAGGCTATAATTAGGATTAGCAGAACTGTTTTACTTAATGTTGCAGTAGTTCTTGTGTACAGCACTCATATCTTAAGTATAATTAACACTGGATAGCTCCCATTAGTGTTTTTAAGCACTTAAAATGTACTATAATGGCCAAAGCTAAAGTTGTCATTAAAGGGCCATTGCTATTTATTATGCTCATAAAGTAGACACTTTGCTACAGAAAAATATATCATTGGGTTCCATTTAGAAAGCAGTAACAGACAGCAGCATTAGTGATGGCACCCAAGGGAATGAAGGACTGCTTTAAATTGATCCCATTCTTATTCCACACAGGAGTCAATAGGGAAATCTAAAGGCGGGTGACAAATCGTTGTGTTGCACAGCATAACTCTGATTAGCTGAGTTATGCTGAGGGGCAGGTTTGCTGGTTTTTATGAACATTCCTTTCTGTAAATGCTTGACTTTTGAGTTTTCAGTCTGTGTTTTCTTTGTAATTGCATGTATATTTCATAATTAATTTTTATTACATTCAGCTGACATTGTCTTAATTATAAATAGGAAAAAAAAATCCTACTCTCTTCATTTTATTTTGGGAAAGGGGCAGATGAATTATTAACATGAGGATTTTGCAAAAACTTTTACCTAGAACTGTTGATCAGATGCCCATAGTTGTGATCAGGTCAAGTTTCTTATTGCCACTGCTCCATTTGGTCCACTTGGTGATTGAATTACCAAGTTTTTACAAGTCATATTTTCTCATACACAGTCATAAAACGCTCCCTTATTTTCATAACTCCTTTCCTCTGAAGTTAATCTCCTTTGCAAACACTGCTCTGAGGATACATTTTAGTCACAGTCCAACTGCTGGAACAAAACATGAGCCATTTATAGCAGTAAACAATTATCACTGAAATGAGATAACAATTTAATGGTCTTGCATGATTAATGTCCTACATAAATTCTTTATGACATAGCATTGAAAGATGATGTTATGAATGTATAATAGAAAGTCAACAGAATGTGTCACCTTTTGGTTAGTTTCTAAGGAAACAGGCCAGGCAATCAGTGTTTTCATAATAATCAAAAGTTCATAACAAAACCATCCTCTATTGTCCTTACTAAATTAAATTTCCAAAAGTACAGTTGTTGGCTTTTTTGGCCTTAGTGCCAATTACGCACACAAGAGGTCAATTCAGTTAATGGCATCCCTAGAGTCTTTTTCATGTCTGTGATCCAGGGCAGGCATTTTCCAGTGTTGGTACCTACATTTAATTTAAATTGCTGTCCATTTCTAGGCATATAAATTAGTGCTCTGCTCTTCATAAATGCTTATTACCCACAGCTGATTCTGACTTCACCCTCTGTCTGCAACCTGAACAGACATGTGTTTAGTGTCTTTGAAAATCGGGGCAACAAACTTTGGAATCCCAAATATAATTTTCATGCAAAGGTTTTTCAAAATGGGAATTCTAGTATTATACCCCCAAGTTATTTCCTGTAGCCTAAAGAATGTTTAAAAATCAATAAAATCTGTTGGGCTTGTAGCATGTTTTAAGACCAAAGCTTTTTTTTTTTTTTAGCTTATATTAAGGCAAAATAAATTCAGTATCCAGTTTTACTTCATAATTTTGAGTATCTCTCTTCTTCCTCCCTATGTATATATGTATAGGTATACAAAATAAACTGTTAATGCTGTAACAATTTTTTTTTTTTAAAGTGTTTTATGGACCATCTTGCATCTGACCTCTGCTGAAGCCATGCAGAGCCCTCTGCTGAGTTTACTTGAGGCTTCCCTCTGTCATGCATGGCAGGAGCAAGGACACTTTGTCTTTCATTTCACTGAAAATTCTAATTCGGTCCAAAGGGTGCACAGAGATGAGCAGAATCATGTGCTTGTCCTACTGCCATGCTGCCATTGGAAAGAGGGAGGGAAAAGTAGGATTTTTTCTCCTGATTTTTTTTTTTAACTGTGGTATCTACTGAACATGAAAATACCCATCTATCTGTTTTATATGTACGTAATTATAAAACATCTTTCCCAACTCTTATCCCTACTGTTTCATTGGACTTGTGGTATTTTGAGATAGCCTAGAGATTGGTTTGCCTCCCTCATTAATGATTCCTTAGGTTGGTCCCTGGGTGAACGGACAAAAGGCAGCAGAGCCAGAGCATCATTGTGTTACAGATATTCCCTGAATCTGGAACAGGCGTTTAGGGCCATGGCCAGAAGGCAAATGTGGAGCTGGTGCTCTGAAGTTAAGAAAGATGAAAGCCACAGTGTAATATGAATAAGAAAATGGTATCATCCTAATAAGAACATAGTTAATGAAACACATAGAGTTACAAGGAAATTGGGAAAAAAAAATAAAAAAGAGAGAGAAAAAAAGAAAATGTAAAAATAAGGAAGTACCTAGTTTGTTCTCAGACCCTGTGTGACTCCGGTAAAATATTCCATCATTTTCAACTGGATTTAATCCAGCAAGGTATGTTCCCAGAGCTAATAACTTTTGACAGATAGACCAAGGGTCATTTTCCTTTGGCATTTACAGAGTTCATGTCCTAAATAAACAAAACAAATCACTAAGAACAGTTTGATACTTTCATACTTTTACAGTCTTACGGAGTGTGCTACAAATCTGAAAGTAGCCACAGTACTAGCCTAGGTAGTAATTTATTTTTGCTGGTTCTGCTTGGCTATTTCTTAGTAATTTCTCAAACATAAGTTAGAAACCAGTAAAAAAAAAGGCTAATTGATAATTTCTAATCACAGCCATGTGAAGCTGTGCTGCCTTAAAGAGAAGAACTAGGAATACCTATTGCTGTATTGATAATTCATCACTAGGATATAAAACTCATCAATAAACTTTGTTCTACAATCCCAGTAGAAACTAGGACTACATAAAAGGTCAGTAGCACATGCATCTGCTAGGATGCAGGTTCGTGTAACTTTGGAGAAGCAAAAGACATAATATTTTACAGTTTTATTTATTAAGTCATTAGTAATTAGTGAAGTTAATCAGAACTTGTGTTTTCCCACTGTGGGTTTGTGGTTTCCTTTTAAAGTTGATACTTTCGGTGGGAAAATGTCAATTTTTACATGATTGTTTTGTTTTCATTTCTTTGAACCGACGTTTAAAATTCTGTCTGAATCAGTTTCACTTGCAATTTTCTATTTGTTGGGGCTGCCAGAGTGTCTCCAGTGAACTACACTCAAGTCCATATGATTCTGCATAAGGTTCCTGGCTCTGCTACATCTGTCCTTTGAATGAGGGAAATTAATCTGTTTTAAGATGATGCAGCATAGATGTCATTTGATCAAAAAGCCCAGCATATGAAGAAACATGTGAGCACCAAACTCTGGATGTTCAGTCAGTGGTACTAAACTGATTCAGAAAAAAGTATTGTGACATGCAAGATTTCTGAACTTCTGATTTAAAAAAAAAAACAACCAACACACCACCTTTCTGTTTGGTCTTTTTGTCCCAAATTGGGGATATAAGAGAGAAATTTCTAGCCTTAGCCGGTTCTTCTGTAAGAGAAATCCAGGAACGTCCAGTTATCTCTGAGATAAAGGATGAAAGTGAGCCTACATGACATTCAGTTAGAAATTTTTTTTTTTTTTTAGGTATTTTTGACACGTAGGAAGATGATACCTCAGTACTGCAGTTCAGTGTTGCAGCAAAGACCTGTGCAAGCAAACAGTGCATTTAGAGTTTTCTTAGGTTCAGGATGGGACATATTGTAGATAACGTGTAAAAACGACTCAGTCTAACTCAACCCATTTTGTTTGGGAAAAAGTATTGGGCTCCACCTGATCTGAAATGAGTTTAAGGTATTAGGAGCCACTCTGTCTGTTGATTACTTTGTACAATTTTTTTTAAAAAAAGAGTGCTGGAAAGGCCCACCTTTGCAGCAGTGTCACTGCTTTCCTCTTCTGGCAATTGCTAGAGGCCTTCATCGTTTTTAGATGTAACTCTAGCCGTAAGAAAATCAAATTTTGCCCATCTCATAGAATGCTGGTAAAAAACCTACTTTATGCAAACAAGTCTTTTTCTTCAGTCAGTGACAGATTATCACAGGATAACCAGCTCTCTGGTGTTAATGCCACCTCACACCTCCTGCTCCTGCCTGATGAGCTCCACAGGGCTGCATTTCTGGGCTTCCTAGAGATCACCAGCCTGTGTCAGTGGGGTTGTTGGCACATCTTGACCTGTGGGGATCCCTTCTTTCTTATCTGTCCCGGGATACCTGCTCCTGGGCAGGCAGCTCTGTCATACCTGAACAAGGGCAACAGGGAAAATCAGCGGCCAATTCTCAGAGGAATGGACCAGTTTCTTTCTTCCCCTTAAGGAGCACCTTTCCCTTGAGGAGCATCATTGAGTTTTAAATCTGAGTTAGGAGGGCTTTTCCCCAGCCTTCAATTTCTTTTTCCCAAAAATGTCTTTTCTAGATAGTTCTGGGTATAATCCTCCTTTTCAGCTTTCTCCTCTGCGACTTGGCAGTTTTGTCAATCCTTTTCTGGCAGAGTGTCCAAGAGTTTTTTGCAGTCACGCAGGCAATAGTGAAATATTCCTGACGTGTTCTTCATTATTCTTCTCATCACATCCTACATTGTGACAATTCTATTTAGACAATGAGTCTACCTGCAATCCCTGTTTTTTGAAAGGCCAGGGGTAAAAACCAAAAAACAAAAAAACAAAACAAAACCCCAAAACCAAAACCCAAAACAAAAAACAAACAAACAAAAACAAACAAAAACCCAACCAAAAAAACAATCAAAAGAACTCCAAAATAAAACAAACAAAAAAACCCAAGCCAAACCAAACCAAACCAACAAAAAAACCAAACCAAATTTAAAAAAAAGCCAAACAAAACCAAAACAACAAAAAAAAACACAAAACCAACAAACAAACAAACAACAACAACAAAAAAAAAAACCAACCAAACAGGAATTATAAGTAGGAAAATGGCTACACTTCTGATTTCTTAAATAATTTGATTCAGTCTCGAATACTTTTTGTCCTGATTTTCTGTCTCACTTAAAGAGAGCAGTGAGTAAGTAGAATAACTGGAGTTTCCTCATATTTTTCTCATTTCCAGTCCAGCAAAAATGGACTATGGTAAAAATAATTTTCTCTCTGCTGAAGTCAGTAGCAAAGTTCCCATGCTATTATATGGGGCTGGGATTTCATTCCCCATGTGTTGCTGGGAGAAGGTAAAAAAGGGTGGTGCAAGGTGTTTTTCTAAGGTTTGACCAAACAACCTTCTGAAGTCTCCTGAAGTCTCCTGAAGTCTGTTGGGCCACTGCTGAGTCCTTCTGAAAATGCTTTCCAAATAATATATTAGTTATTTTTTGTTTCTCTATTACTGTTTGAAACGGAATTGTAATGAGAATTGTGTGTTCCATTCTCTCAATTATTCTTACAATGGCTGAATGTTAATATTGCTGGGAAATGAAAAATCCAGTTCATTCGAGTCTAAGGCTGATTTTTAAAATTTATTTATTATTAATTTAGATGTCCTGAACATGTAGGAAACCATATTGACCCTTCCTATTTTGCCTTCAAATTCATGTATATGTGTGTACATTTAGTAGGGGTTGTTTAGGGATGAGTGGAATCTGCCAGGTCATTGTGCTGTACTGTTTCTTTTCTGACAATAATCTCAAAAATGTAGGTTCACAGTTAATTCTTCAGTTAGACAACTCTAAAAAATATCCCCAGTGTCTGAGAGAACATGTGTTTATAAAATCACATAGATCCTAAATACTATGGGTAAATACAGTGATATTAAGTACTCAAAAGCAACAGGGGTTTCATATGCCTTGTCTGATTCAGTTTGAAAATTAATTATTTTGTTTTCCTTTGTTTTTGTACATGAACTTCAATTTTGCTTCATTAAACTGCCTTTGTCCTGACCTGTGAGTTGTTTTATAATTCATATTATTTTTCTCTGCCCCATCCTTCTGAGGAGGGGAGTGATGGAGAGGCTTGGTGGGTACCTGACATTCAGTCAAGGTCAGCGCACCAAAATAAGCATAGAAAACATTTGGAGGCTTGGTTATCCAGTGTGATAACGAAGAATTTGCTACATAAAATAAGCATTTTTTTTTCAGTGAATAGCAGTTCAGAAGCAAAATTTATTCTTCTACGAATGGCCTGTAAATTGCTGAACCATCTCATATGGCCTCGCTGGCATATCAAAGGGAAACAATTCAAGCATTTTGGAGACCTAGTTATTTGTCCCCGTGATTATCTCATCATCTGCCTTCCTGGTTTATTTCCTACGTTAGTCTTAGACATTGCGATTCTCTTTTGATCACTGCATCTGTAGAAAAGTGAAGCCAAAGAAGCACATGTGCTGTGGCTCCCATTAGGAATAAAATTAACATTTTGGCATGTACTTAGTAACTGCTGTCGGTTGTTGATGGTGGGAGAGCCTGAAGAGCATAAGGATCTTGGGCTGTGCTCTTCTCCTGACAGAAGTTCCAACATCTGCAGAAAGCATTTTAGCAAGAGCTAGAAAAGTGGAATAAATAATAGTAAAATTACACATATGGTGTGAAGGTGACACAGACAAATATATTTTCAGCTCGAGCTGTTCTATTTCTGACCCACCCTTTGATGACTAACTCAAGCGACAAGATACTGAGCAAGAGCATATGTGATTATTATACACCATGTAGAGTTCAGAACAAAGCATAAATAATTGCCATGCAATATCAATTTGTTTGATCTAGGAATCAAATCTTCACCAGATTGTCTAGAGCCTGAGTGTAACGTTGAATGGTTTTTTAGTACCTATTATCTAAAAAAGCCTCATGTCTCCGAGAGATCAGCCCTGGGTGGTGCACAGCTCATGCTGCAGGAAGCAGCAGCATGTAGAATAATTTGGTTGTTATTTGTAAAGATGGACTTAGAGTGAGGCTATTCCTTTTTATTTCATCTCTCTTACTGTAATGATCTGAAACTTCTACTCTCTCAGTATGAATTAGTTCCATTTTAGGAAAGGGTTTGTAAAGTGCACTTAATTTGAAATGATTACCTGTGCATAGAAGCTTCTGAGATCTATCTTCTGTTGTATGTATTTATTGAAAATTGTGCTATCTGTCTTGACAAATTATCTACTTTTGTTGCTGGATACTCCTGACAGATTTTTTTCCCATCCATTTCATCTGTATCAAGATCAACAATTTACTAGCCCACGTTACTTTCATGGTGGTAAGAGAAACAGAACAAAACCATGAAAGGAAACCTGACTGATAAATTTTCATCATCAGTTATATCAATGCAAAATTGCTGTTTATTATTTCCTGTCCTTTTTTTTCACCTGCCTTTACTCCTGTCCTACATTTTTTACCTGCATGTGCTTTTCTCTCACTCTACTGCCAACAACACATATATTTTGTTCTATAGACCATCTTTTACAAACATTAGCGCTTTATAAATTATGGCTTGACAGCAATCCACTGACCATCCAGGAAAAAAAAGTTCCAGTATCAGACTCACTCAGAACATACACACAACTTAGAGATGGATTTTCCAAAATTTATTTTTGTTTAATAAATCACAAGCATTTTTTGGGGGCACAGACATATTTTCCAGGGTGCAATAGTCTCAGGAAGGACTTGACAATAAAAACTCCACCAAAAGTTCTGAATACTGCTTCATACAGCACTCACTTGAAATGCAAGAGTCTGCCTGAAGCCAAAGTAAACATACAGTCATGTTCTCCTCACAAAATTTATTTACTTTGTCAGTCAGGGCAAATCTCTCATTCTTGTCAAATTACACAGTCCCTCTGGCAGGTCACAATAGCTATGGTGGCATTATCAATATTTTTAAAAGGTCATCTATCAGAGAAAGTGTGTTGTAGGTAATGAACAAGGAGGAAAAGACAACTGCTTTGTATACTCAGAGAATTGAAAATGTTACAAAAAGCTTATATACCTTAATGACAAGAATTTGGTGTATTTGTATTTTGCAAACCCTATCAACATCCACATAATTCTAATTTTGCTAAATAAGACAGTTATTCTTTTTGCCACAGTCTTCTGTATAATTCGTATTGGTCTCCACGTGCAGGAAGAAGGCGTTCAGATGATAGGAACCATATTATTAAAATAAACGAACAGAAAACTGGTTTGATTTTCAAAAATCATTTTATTTAAATGGGTGTTTGTTGTTGTGAGAACTTGCACTTTGCTATCTGGAAGCAATTCAGTTTTTCTAGCTTTCATTTGTCTTAAACTGATAGGGAAGAAATCTAACAAAAAAACCCCATCCTTGTTAAGTCCTCCAAAAGATCCCACTGCTACTTTGCTGTTCATAGAAAACTGGGAAGTATGTCTGGTGCTTTACAGATAAATGTGATCAGTTCTTGGCTCCAAGAAGCTTACAGTTTAAACCTCAGAGCTTGGGTTTATATATCAACTATATAATCTTTTATTTGTATGTATGAAGGCTTAAAAATTGAACTTTGGAAAATTTTCTTTTAAGATTAGTAATTATTCTAGTAGATATAAAATGTGTTTGGACTTCTTTTTCCTAGGAAATGGAAGATAAGCCAGATGAAGGCAAACTTTTTTTTTTTTTTTTTAAATTTTTCATGTCCTGGCAACGGAATCTAAGTTAAAACCTGTGATTTCTTTTGTGTACATGAAAACTGCAAAACCTTATCTAAATTTCAGCCTGGAAATTTTGGAGCTTTTTAGGAAATAAAAAAAGCGTCTTTTTAATTGAAAATTCCACATCTGACATCAGCAGTTGTTATCAGCACTGCGTGTCAATGCTGTCAAGGTGTTCCAAGTAGTGAAGAAAATGGGGGAGACTTGCTAATTTCTTTGTGATGGTTCAAAATCTCACCGCACAACCACTTTGATACACAAAAGATTCCTGCCTGAGATATGTCTGAATGAAAACCACCTTTTGCTCTGATTGTGGAGAACTTGGTTTGTTGAGACTCCCTGTGTGACCCAGGAAAGACTGGGAGCAGAGGAAATGTTGATTTTCAAGTGTGTCACTGTGGCTGGGCAGTGAGGGCTTCAGCTGTATCAGCAGTCATTTGGCACAGCAGGAGGAAAGCACGATGGGGGCTTTGGCTGGCAGTTCAGGTTTACTCAGGCAGCAGCTCCAGGGCACTGCTGCTGATGGGGTAATTTCACCACTGAAGTTTGTGTTTTAAGCTATAGAGATGGTTCGTTAACAACAAGAAACTCCAGCTCACACTGTGTCTCTTGCTTTCTCAATAGCTTGACTACGAAAAGCCTTTGGCACTGCTTTCTTAGACTGAGATTCCCTGCTGAGAGTCAAAATGCTGCTGTCCCCGTTTCCTGTCATTGTCACTGGTGCCTATTTACATGTTGACTCAATGTCCTCTAAAGTTTATGGACAGGCTCCACAGCGTTCCCTTGGTTTTGCACCAGGGAAAAGACAGCCAGCACTGGATCTTCATGAGCTAAAAGAAAATCAATTTTAATTCCACAGGATGGAATTATTGGGGTAGAAAAGAGAAGTCATTATATAGCCTTGCTTGCTCCAAGGCTAGTGACATGGAAGAAGAACTGAAAAGAAAAATTTTAACGTTGGATTGCTGTAATTGTTATAGGCATCCACCTTATAGTGCATTCCCTTGTTAACCTAGCAGCTAGCCGGTGTTGATAAGTATCTGTATTTTCTCGTGGAAAGCAGTATAACCATTATTCTGGTAGACTAATAATGCTGCTGCTCTCCTTCTCTAATTAAAACTAGTCACCATAAAAGAAGGCAGTAGGATACCACAGCATCATATTTTAAAGCTACTGTGAAATACAGGCCTGTAAACTTGATGTAGTAACAATAAACGCATATAAAATAAACACTAACAGTTAACTATAAGGCAGGAAAGAAAACCAAAAGCAGGGAAGGCAGCCCACAAGCTGGGCTGGGGTTGGGGAAGGGGCCAGGTTGGGCCCCAATAGCCTACCTGGGCTGGGGTTATAGCAGCCTTGGTTTCGTAGCAGGGCTGCCCAGGGGTGCCTCCATGTACTTGCAGGCTCCTTCCAGCTCTTCCTGCAGGTTCTCTAGGGCTGGCTGAAGTGCCTCACAGGATCCTCTCCACAGCACCAGCCCTAGCAGAGGGCAGCCAGCATGCTGAGGCATATTATTGCCTTCAACCTGCCTGTGTACCTTGGATTTTAGCAGTCAAAACAGTTCTGGTTTGAGCATTTTGAACAGTTTGGTTCAGTTGTCAGCTGTCCCCAGGAGCCCAAATGTATTTCTGCTATGGGTACCGTTGCCATATGAGCAAGTCTGCATCTTCTAGCAGGCTTTTCAGACCTTCTTACGTAAAGATATAGTCATGTGTGCAAAGACTTTTCATCATAAAATTTTCTGTGGAGTTCAAAAGTCTTCAACTCAAGGAGTTACAAGCTCCATGTGCAACTGTCTGTTCATACTCTGCTCTTCTAAGATGACAGCTTCCCACCAGAGAAAATGGTGCTCAAAATCTGAAGACTTCTTGTGTTGTACTGAAGTCCCACAGGCTTCTACCTTAGCGCATGCAATGTGTGAATCTTACCAAAAGACACTAGTAGACACGTTTGGTCTTATTTTGTTCTTATTTAAGAAGAGGTGAGCTATTAAAATATAAGGTATGTTTTCAGATACCATGTCAGGTTTGTACCTTCTATGTTGTCTGGTTTGTGTGCACACTATAAATTAACCACAGTGGGTTATGAAAGGGCAGTAATCAATAAGACAGCTCATTATCTGGGATACTCATAATTATCCTGATGCTGGTACTAATGTATTGGTTTAACTAAAGCATATTAAAAAAAATGTCCTAACAGGACATCTCATTATCACCCTTATTTTTGCTCTGAAGTTTTATTAGAAAATCGTGCTACTCATGTGAACTACCACAACAACAGCATTATCCCTAGGGCACTTTTTCATATCAAGGTTAATTTAAAGTGATTAGCGTGAGTGCTACAGATGTTGCTATGGGAATAGGAACCTCACATCTACTATGATGGACATCACATGATTGCTGTTACAGCTCCAGTATGATTGGATTATTTGTTTTAATGTCATGCAAAATAAGTCACATGACGAAGATCAGAATCTCCTTAATAGCATTTCATATTCTGGAAATCAATCACCTTTTCTCCATTTCTCAGTGTATAAACTGCCTGAAGAGCACATAAAACAGATGTCTTTTGTTTACTGCTACTTGTATCTGACTGTCTGGTAAAACCTACCACTGGTGACTAAAACATTCACCCATTTGAAAAATAAAAAAAACCAATTAATTATATTTTACCATAATAGGAAGTATTTTTTTTTTAATCAGATGGAATAGGATTTTAGCATGAATATAATTAGATCACATTTTATAATAAATCATTACATTGAATGTGTTCAAACTCATGTAGGGATGGGTGATCCCTATGCCATCAAAGTCAATGAGAAGCTCTTTATTTGCCTCAGTAGGTGAATCTAAATTCTCTTCTCTCAATTCAGACACAGGAGTATCTTATTATATAGAATTACAGTAAGGAGAAAGATAAAAAATGTTTTCTAGGGACTCAATAAGGACAAAAACTAACACTTAGAAATGTGCCATATTCAAAATATTAATTTTAATGTATTACTTGGTAACACTTTACTCTCACAAGTGTGGACAAAAGACTGTGATTAATAGAGTCTTTAGCACTATCACTGGTGAAATGGGATAGCTTTGTCATCTAGAGGGGGATGCTTTATAGTCTATGGGGTGCTGTGTGATGCCACTTGGAGACACTTTTCTCTCACTGGTGACTGCATAGACAATGAAAGCTCCTAAATTTGGTCTTCTAAATTACATCTAGAGCACACTCTAAAGCAACTTCAAGTACAGCTTATTAACCTTTCATTCACATTCCTCTCTTGTGATTGTTGCTTTGAGTAATGTTTGGATTTTATATGTGCAATTTTCTTATTTCCAGTAAAATAGAAGCAGTTAATTGGGAAACTACTGTGAATGCTGGCTTTACTTTCCAGATAATTTTATGTCTTTGTTATGTGATGTGGTTTTAAGCATGTTAATGGTATTCTGTACAAGATGATGTTATACAGAAAATTAATAAGAAAAAGGAAGAGGTAAAGAAGATTTTTGAACATACTGAGGATAACAAAGAATATCTCAAGCTCATACTTCGTTTGCTTGAACACTGACTTACAGAACTCTCACTTCTGCTTTTAAGGTGGAATAAATTTGTGGTTTAGATAGCACCTTTCATCCCTCAGAATGTCAAAAACTAATTAGAGATTGATATTATCCTTTCATGATGGGTGATAGGTAATCATGACATTAGCAGTTCTTCAAGCCCAAGCTAACAATAACATTGGTTCATGAAAATGGACTTGTTTGGCATGGTAGCTGCAATTGTGGTGTTACTGCCCTCTCTTCAGAAGAGATATTCTGATCTTTAATTTTCAAAGGGACAAGGGAGGGACAAGGATGTGGTTTTGTGATCACTGAAAGGGCAGAAACTTCAGCATCTCAGTACTCAGAACCACGCTCAGCAAATGGAATAGAATAGAATAGAATAGAATAGAATAGAATAGAATAGAATAGAATAGAATAGAATAGAATATTCCAGTTGGAAATAGTGGATTATAAACTCATATCATTGCAAAAGCTTTGTGTCAGCTGAGCAGTTCTGCTCCCTTCTTAGTAAGCCACACAATATTTGGCTATACAGGAGGTAAGTAGACTATAAAATGAAAGATAGACCAGTTGAGGGGTTTCTTCATGCTTCTGGACCTTTCCATTCACTCCTGTGCCAGGAGACTTAATACTCAGTTCTTCACTCGGATTGGTATTACTATTAGGGTTTAAGTATAAATAAATAAACTATACAGTGGCCTTCTTCAGAGATGACGAAGTTGTGGCTTCCTCAAAACAAAACAGTTGTTCCTAACTGGAATCTGAAATAACTTCTACTCTGCCTGTGAAACAGAGGAGTGACTTTGGGCCTCTTTATCCACCTATCCACATACAATCCCATTCCTCTGCAGGCAAGAGGTAAGGACCTGGATCCAAGCTTTTCTGCATTGGTAAACAATGGTGTAGTATCTGAAGTAGCTGGAAACAACCGAAAAATGACGTGCAAGCCATCTCGGATGCTACATGAATGCTACAGCATTCCAGTCATGTAAATCAGCCCCACATCTATTTCTCCTCACGAGTTTGATAGATCCTTGATGGACAGGAGTCAAACACTGGATTCCTTGTGTGGTGATAGGTATTACTGCATTAATACCGCTACACTAAAACTAAACAATGCGCAAAGTCTTCTGTTCAGCTCCTTTATTTTCAGGTTGTTCATTCTGACAATATTATAATAACGTGGAAAATAAGGCAGGATTTTTAAACACTTTCAAGGCTAATCATGATTTTTTGAAATGGAAAATACTTTCAGAACAGTTTGCCATGATGATGTTACTCTAATAATTTTCAATAGCAATGATGACATAGTAATGTAAAACCATGATTACTGAAATGGTAGATCACACCCAAAGTATTTTTGATTAAAAATCACAAATTATTTTAAAAACATAATCTCATCTCTTGAAGCAAGGATAGACACTTAGGATGCTAATTTCATTTATACCAAAGGTATTTCAGAAAATTTCTAAGACAAAATTTGAAGAGATTCAAATATATTATCCAGCAGTCAAAGGCGTTAACAGTTTTATCATTGAAATGCTTAGTGAATAAAAACACGAGCCCAACTTTTTTTAATTAAAAAAAAATATTAATTTTCCCTATTTTGAATGTTTCCATACTTCCAGCTGCATACAGAGAATATGTATTTTATAAAAACAGTTAGAAAACTGTTGATGAATCATCTCACAGTCTCCAGATTAAGAAGAAGATGAAATTGTATAAGAATTTCAACCCCTTGTGCAGACAAAAGACTTCGGGAAATGTGTTACAATCTCTGACTTAGATTTACTGCATACTCCAACCAAGTTTCCAGAAATTCACCTGTCACTATTTAGAGCTGCAGTATATGTTGACAATAGATCTTAAAATCACTCTCTCTCCTGCAGTTCAATTTGCTATGTTCCACTTTGCTGCCCTACATACATTCTGTGTCTACGAACAAGTGCTTTTTTTTGTTGTTCTGTATAGATATCTAAGTGCAGGATTTTTCCCCCAGAATTTCTATGCAAATGCTTTGACTATTTTTTGGTTATACTTACGTAACAACCTACTAAATTAAGACTCGTTATCCTCCTATGTTAACAAAAGCAACATTTTTAAAGGTTAACAGTTGGTTTATAACAAAAAGGAACATTTTGCTCTGAATAAGACAAATCCCTAAAATGGGACAGTTTGTCGCTGGTAATTTCTGTTGTTAAAAGTTCTTTTTAATCGTTTAATTGTACCTTAGTTCCATTAAGGATCTTTGGAAAATTTTGTCATACTGGTACATTAAGTGTCATTCTGGCACATTTTAAAGCATTTTTATAGCATTGTGAACTTGCAAATGTAAGGTCAATACATTCCCAGAGCTCATATGCGGTCCCACTTTTAATTTTAGCACGACCAGTGAGATGCAGTTGTTGTTACCAGAGATCTCCCTGTGTATCTCTTAAAACCAGCAAGTGCCAGTCCCCCAGCTGTTGGGAATCAGTACAGCTCTGATGAGGTCAGAATTATAAATATGTGCCAGGAAGGGTTAGGAACTGGCATTTGGCACTTCCTTAGCACCATCTTTCTTGAAAGAGGGCTTGCAGCTTCAGCTGATTTTCGGGTGGTTGAGTTTCCATGGGTGATGTGATTGTAGCCTCATAGAACACAGCTTCACAAACGTACTGCGTTTGAGCATCCAGAATTAACTTGTGAATGGGTTTTGTAAAAACCCTCAGTGCTGGACTGCGTTCATGTTGAAGAGATGGGAACCACAGTATTCATGTCAGTGGGAGGAGACTCGGTGCTCTGCTCAGACCCACTGTCAGCACGAAATCGTCAGTCCATAATCTTACAAAGTGCAACATCTCCTTGTAAGAAGTCTGCATTTTCAGGTACTTAATCTATGACCGTGATGTGCATCAACTACTTAGGAGTTTGAAGTTCAAACTGGAATAATAACAAGACTCTAAGGATACAAACCTCTGACAGCTTCTACATTAAATGTCGAGGGGTGGAGGTTATGGAAATGATTACAGATTTTGTCAGTCAAAGGACTGTAGTTTTTCAAAGCTGAAGGAAGGAAGGGGAAGATCTGTAGGGTTTCTACTCCAAGGATGTGTGGACAGACAGAACTCTTCTGTTGGGCTTTGTAGTGGGATCCTGCCTTTCTTGCTCATAGGCTTGATTCTTACAGGCTAACTATACAGTTTTCCTCATTAAGTGTTGTCCAGGCTCGTAAGAAAACAAAGAATTAATTCCTCACACTCACTACCGTTAACATGAGAAGAGAGGGCAAGGTCAGGGCAGGAGTTCAGACTGGGGTTTTTTATTCATCATCTGTAAGAGCTTTTCAGACAGAATGGGAGCGTCTACAAGAAAAGAGAAGTCTTTTGCTTCTACAAAGAGAAGGAAAGGATGGTGATGCAGTGAAATGTCGGAAGTGGACAGCTGAGCATATACACTCCTCTTTCCCAGATTCCTGTCAATGGTCAAACTTTTTCAGGACTAAAAGGCTAAAGGCTTTTTTTTTTTTTTGCTTTTTTAAGGTCACAGTTCTGCTTGTTAATATTAACCTCCCAAAAGAAGCTTTTAGTGGCCTATTTCATCCCATTTGTGAAAGAGATGAGAATTTATTAAGAGCTCTCTCTCTCTCTCTAAATTTCCCATTACTAAATTAAGCATGGAAGTGTGGTTTTCTTTTTCCTCAGATACCATTTGTTTCCCAAAAGTAATTACAATATCAGCTTGATAAAGGCTGCTAGTAATTTTGTTAAGAAATTTTCTGAAAAAGAGCAGGAAAACTTAACAACCTAAGGGAATTGCCTGTGGAATGGGGTGGTCTCAGGAGATCCCCCCCTCCTACCCATTAGGAATTCTAACCACTGTAATTAGCAGCAAATTTCCCTATCTCTGTATGTTAAACAGGGAATTCATCTTCGGTTTGTTTCTGCCTGGGGCAGAGAGAGACTGAAGGAAGGGAAATGTGGGGATGTGCCTGCCTGAGTTAAGCAGCCTTAGCTGCATTGGAAGGAAGCAAATCCACAAATTACACCAGCCTCTGATTTATAACCTGTGCAACCCTGTCACAGTCAAGGGCCTTACTTCGGTTATAATCCAAGGGAAAATGCAAGTGCACAGGTAGATAGGAAACACCCAGGAAGAGAAATTATGGGGTTATGGATGAGGTTCTTTAAAAACAAATGAATAAAAGATGAACATTTGCATTGTAGAGTTACTGTGCTGAGAAAACCAGTAACTTTTTGTGAGCTCTTTTACTGCCTCTGCAGCAGCAAACCTTATCTGAGTAAATATTTTCCGTGTCAGAAGCGGTGAGGAATTGGGAAGGTGATTACCACATAAGAAGACTGAAAATACCTTGTATTGTCTGACAGCCATCCTCTGAGACTCATGATGAGCTTCTTCTTGCTGAACAGTAATCCTGCCAGGAAAAGAGGCTGAAAAAATAAAAGACATATTCATTGGTATAATGAATAAAAAAACTCGATGCTAATAAAACCCAACAAATTGCCTTGCCTTGTGCATTATGTTCCATTATTTGTTTATCTATCCACTTTATGAGCGTTTGTGCAATTGCTGGTTTAGATGCTAACTTTGTGCATCCCCCACAAATGGTACTTAAGTAAATGGTCACTAATCTGTGCTCATAATGTTCCTGAAGTGTGCACAAAAGCCACTAGAAAGTGTTTCTAATGTTCTCCTAGGGACATGAATGTATTTTATGTAATTATTTCCAGTGCATTGAGAAGGCAGATGATAAAGTTAGTAGTTTTCTTCCATTAAAAAAATGTTTTGTTATAAATATTTGCACAAACTGATGCCGCAATATGACCCATATTTGAAACTGGACCTGAGTTGATAACTATATTAGTTTCTCTGGTTGTCATAAACTAATTGTGAGTTTTGAGTTTTAAGTAAAAAGAATGAGTGATAAACTTTGTGGTTTTGATTCCTTTCTATTTTTCTGGTTCAACCACTACTAAAGATAAAAACTGAGCTAAAGTGTGTTTAAAATATTATGAATTGCAAATTATTTTTTTTCCTCTGTGATGCTACCTGGAATGACAGAACAGAGAATAAAGAGGGACCAGTGAATTATGGCGCAAACTGTCATATGTGCCACTTAATGCACCTTATTTTTAAAATCTGGGGTAAATAAGACTACTTTAGATTTGGCTTTGCACTTGCACATAAAAAAAAAAAAAGAAATTAATTACTTTGGTGTCAAAAGCTTTCCTAATACCAACTAATTTGCATCTTTTCTGTTGTTCACTAAAGTAATTTTGTTCTGTGTTGAAGCACTAATCTGAAAAGACCTTGACTGTCTTTAGAGAAAAGAACAGAATAGAAAAACATAATCAACCCTTTTTCCTGGATTCACAAAAGGAAAACTGAGCTATCTGAGCTTCAGTAGAGTGTTCCCTAGATGTCAGTTTCCCAGATGACCTTTCTTTTAAAATTATTTATGCTGCTTATACATCTTAAAACTGCACTTCAGTCCAGTCATCAAGCCATAGCTAAAGCCCAGGGATAAGATAATTCTAATTCAGAGAAACAGGATAGTTTACAGACAAAACAGCTGAAAAATAGAGTGCTTTGAAAAGTAATGTTATGAGAAAATAGTTGATATTCTACACGGAGATTTTAATGTATTTTTTCCCTTACCATCTGGACATTATCATAGCTGTTCTTCCAATGAAAGTATTATCAGAAATGCCACACTTCTGACTGAGGTCTATTGGTTTCATGTGGAGAAGTGGTGAGTACCTGGTGAAACTGGACAGAGTTTGTTGCATGGGATTTTTACCTTTCCATTACTCTTAGGAACTACTGGCAATCTGACTGCTTTGGGGGAAGCCAGACCTCATCTGCAGTGTGCTTTTTGTGCCATTAATAGATTATGTTAATTACATGCCTCAGAGGCTTCTTTTGGTCACCTCTAGAAGCCAGAAAGCAATTTCTTTTCCCTTCTGCACAACAGTGGTAGAGGGGAGAATGAAATGGAAAGGACGTGAAGAGTTGAAACATCAGAGATCCACTTGGAGCTGGAGACAGCATGTGTTGCTGCTAAAAATTCTCATCTGCTTTGTTGACATGTTTTTGTTAGACAGAGTCAAACTTAATGATAGCAAATGATATTTATCTGCTATTAATTGAGTATAATGGCACTTTTCCTCCCCTGCTTGTGTTAACAGTTTTTAAACCTCTTCCCTGTGCACAAATGTCATAGAATTTTAAAGCCACAGCGGTCCATGCCAGACCATCCTACAAGAGACATAATCAACTCCTGCTGGGAGACAGGGCCTGCCCATCCCAGGAGGATCCCACTGGGGAGCTGTTCAGGGATGTCCCGGGTGAAGATGACAGCAGTGATGGGCCAGAAACTCACCCTTGGAAAGCCAAAGAGACTAAAAATATTGACAGCACAGTGTGGGTGTTCAGTTTCTGATAAAATATCAGTGCTGCACACTTGTCATGACACTGAGGGAAGGCCAAGAACAGGGGCTGTGTGACAGATGGTATAGAAAAATCTGGAACGTACTTTTCAACTTTATGACTTTTTGGTACTGGCAGCAGAAAAACGTCTCAGGAGATTGTTAGCGGGGAAAAGAAATCATGTTCAGGAAAGAAATACCTTCTACTTCTCTGAAAGGAACAAAAATAACTGCTAAGTCATTATGCTCTGCTAAATCATTTGGGAAGGAATATCTTTTTCCTACAGAATTTAAAACAAGTGCTTAAGAATATGACATTTGTATGTTTGCACACACACATCTGGCATTATTTATTTCTTATAAATAAACATGGCTGTCATAAAATCATTAAATAAAGAGAGTTTAGGCTACACTTGGAATCATCCCATAATGTTTGCATGCATGTATATGTATAATATTTATCACTTTCTGGTCTTGAGTATTTCATCATGATTTTGCATGTTTTGTATAATTGCGTCATTATTTACCAAAAAAAGTGGTGTTGACAGAAGCAGGACAACTGAATTCTGGTGATGCAGTTAATTGCTGCTAGACCTTGTACCTCAGAGTGCATCCCAATTAATTTATGGCTTGGATCTCTAGGTAGTTATCATCCAGCTGTAAATATATTCAAGTGCCTTAGATTTGATTGTTGGGATAGGAATCAAATAAAGAATAACTTGATGATTTTGTATGGTAAGACACATGATTAAATTTTTGCTATTTTTTCTCATGAAAATTTTCATTCTAAACTTTGTCTATTAGACTTTTGGTTCATAGTCTCCTCTGATATTTTACATTATCCTATTATCCTACAGTACTGGAAAAAAGTGACAGAACTGAAATTGATGTTTTCCTTTTTTTTTTTTTTTAATCCCCTTTTTCTCTGCTTGGTTACAGTTCTTCATGGATTCCTTTGTCATAGATTTTAATTTTTAAATGCTGGTGGAGCATGGGTGCAGACTGCCAACACCCGTTAGCTTATCACTAGGTATCTTGTCTGTAGATCAGCCTGAGCATAAATATTATATACCTCAGCTCCCATACTACCTGTGTTTCCACATGAATGGCTTTATTTCCACCATGGAAAGAACTGTAATGAGGCCATGAAGTGACACAGAGCACGCTCCTGTTTAGTCAAAAGGCAGCACACAGCTCTGTGCTGCCTTTGTGTGTTTTATTCTGAATGTACACAAATCTAAAGGCTCGAGGTAAGAATATTCAAGAAGACCATAGCTTTTTCTCTTTCTCTTCTTACAGTATTTTAAAAATATTTCTCCTATGCTACCTCACATGGGTCATTAATTTCTGTGTGGGATACTTGTGGTATCTGCTGGGCAAATACTCATGGAAGCTAATTGTTCATAGCCACATTAGAGTCAGGAAGCCACCACTATTTATCCCAGATTGATCTCTGACTTCTTCTGTTTCATTTATTGCCCTGCTATTGAAAGCATTGCTTGCTGTGGGTATTTCTGAGTGGTGACTGAGCACGTGCCATGTGGAGCTGCTTGACTAAGAGATTTTTGCCTGAACAACTGGAAAGCTTTGAGACCTGAATTCCTTGATTTTCTACTCTAAGCGTGCAAATCCCCCTTGAAACAGGACTTGGATTTCTGTATACTTCTTTGTGTCAGGCTTTTACTGTTCTCGATGTACATAACACTCCAACAGGTAAAAACAGCAAGACCCTTACAAAAATCACAAATAGACCTCGATATAGCTATTCTGATATGAAAAGCTCTGTTTCTGAGAGAATGGCTGTATTTCCCAGTTGAAATTTATTTATAAGCTCTGAACAGCTTAGAATCAAAGCAATCAAACCAACCACACTACACTGCTGCTTCATATTTTCAAGAAATAAATCCTTAGTGTGCCAAATGTGTATCTTCAGGGCAGCAATATGAGGGGAAAAGAAATTGATTCCAGCACTTCTAAAAATGTTTGACTAAAGTACTTGGCGTCTTCCACAGCAGGTAGAAAATCACAAAACATTTAAACCAAACTATCTTAATACAGATTTATTAAAGTAGTTGTATCATCAGATGTACCAAAGGGAAAATTAAACCAACTACCTTTATAAAATGTATTAAACTAATTTATTTTACTGCACCTCAGCAGGAGGAAAAAAATAAAATGAGGACAAGCCTGCCACCAGTAATGAATAAAAAACACTCCCCAGCAGGAAGGACCAGAAACAGAAGGAGGAAAAAAAAACCATAAGATTGAAGGCAATTTGTCATAAAGAGTACCATGTGGAACATGACAGCTGAGGTCAAAACAGGTGCACCTTTGTAACTACATGCTGATGTTCATTCAGACATGACAATTTCATTTTATTATTAGCATCGTCTTACAAAAATTTCTCTTTGTGCGCATTAAAAGAATCTGAAAAGTCATCCCACCAAGATAGCTTACTCCTTTTCGGTATAACACTGTTGATTTCCATGGAGTTGTAAGACAGGGAAAATGCACCTCTGTTGGAAACACTGTCCTCCAGGGCTCTGGGGATGTTATTGTCTCTCTTGGTAATATCCCAGCTGTTTTCAGGAAGGGATTTACCTTGCTGTTCTGCCAGCTCAAGCCTCTCAGTAGCATTTAGTGCATTCCCAAAGGGAACCACTGACAGGTCAGTGTCCATTCAGCACAGAATAGTGCTCTATAAAAACAGCTTCCCATCAGCTTCTTGTTTCTGGAAAATCTTTCTCTTTGAGAGATAAGAAAGAAAAGGAATGCCAGATAGGAATACCACAACTATTAACAGAATGTTCTTTAAAATGTTGTGTGTGCTGTGTCTGGGGGCTGAGATCATCTTTAACTGCACTAATAGGATATAAAAATCTTAGATGTGTATTTCAGCAATTTTTTTCCCGTAAACATACTAATCTCATCCATTTCCATTTAATTTACGTGTCTCTGTTGTGCCTGGAAGCATGTGTTTACTGCTGTACTAACTTCATTAAAGCAATTCTCGCTAAATTGTCATCAGCTGTCTCAGTTTAATGTAACATTAAAGGTGTAGCATGGACAATATGTGTGCACACGTACCAGGCAGCCACAGAAGCACAAATTCCTGTTCCACAGGGACGCAGCTGGCGGAGGATCCTACCAATAGTGTGGTACTGACACTGAAGAGAGAGCATCTGCACAGGAGTGGTGGCATTGATGTAGACCACTGGTAGCCCATTTAGCCTTGTTTGGGGAAGAAGAAAACTAACATGAATATCCTGGAGAATTGAGAGGAACAAGACTGGATGGGAGCTTCCCTGATAATGCCTTTTTTATCATTATTTTGGCCATATGGGATGAAACAGTGGGTCAGCCACAAAAGCAGAATATGCTTGTGCGAGCATTCCTCAGTGTCTAGGGAAGAGAGTTTGGGGGTTTTCTTGCTGTGGTATTTGTAACTGTGGAATAACCAGTTTCATGTCATCCAGTTACCTGTGGATGGTTACAGATACTCTAACTTTTCATAGATTCATAGAATGGTTTGGGTTGGAAGGGACCTTAAAGATCATCTTGTTCCAACCCCCTGCCGTGGGCAGGGACACCTTACACTAGACCAGGTTGCTCAGAGCCCCATCCAACCTGGCCTTGAACACTTCCAGGGATGGAGCAGCCCCAGCTTCTCTGGGCATCCTGTTCCAGTGCGTCACCATCCTTAAAGTGAAGAAGTTCTTTCTAATATCTAGTCTAAACCTACTCTCAGTTTGAATCCATTCCCCTTTGTCCTGTCAGTGCATACTCTTTCTATCTCTGATATCTTTCCCTCTGTCCTAGAGCCCAGCATGGGAACTGGTCCAGTTTTCCAGCCTCCTGTTGTCTTCATGAGTGTTCAAATACTGCTTTCATTGCCATCAGTCCAACACATGAAAATGCCTAAATTTGAGGGATTTTTGTGGCCAGCGAAGAAAGGTTCACCAAGTGTCAGTATAAAATATAAGTGAGAGCTCTTTCTCATCTTCTAAAATACTAAACTTAGAAATGTTCATTTGCTGTTAAGTGCAAAAAGATGGAGCTGATTATAAAGCTCCAAGACTGCATAAGGGAGGTGCAATGATAAAACTGTATGAAATCCATACTGTTCGAAATAAATTCTGCCAAAATTAAGATATATCTTAAAGACAGCTGAATTCTTATTTTACCTTGATAAGTAATTTTGCATTACCTGTCAGATTTGCAACAATTGGCTGTAATATTTTTGACGCTCTTAAAGTTACTTGTGGTGGAAAAGTTGTAAAAGGTGAGACTGTCAGTATTCCCACACAAAAAAGAGCTATTTTAAATTTCCATTGTATTCCAGAGTTTGCAGGTGAAAATATTTGTGTTTTCCCAATGAATCTTCAGTGGTACTTAAAAGGAAGATGCAGGGAAACCATTTTATGATTAAAGTGAAAAAAAGGAAACCAAGAAAAGGTCCTTGGCAAAAATTAATGAAACATTCCTACATGAGAGAAAACACTAATGGCTGAACTGCAAGGATTAGATTTAGGGCCACAAGCATTTCTTACAAGTGACTCATAAGATGGGATGAAGAGCAGAATATAAATTTGCTTATGTCATAAAATGAATTTAAGATCAAGCAATCCAAATGACTTTGGTAGAATTCAATAGGATTTGAACAGATTAGAGAGCAAGGATATAAGGGGGAGAGAGACAAAAAAATTGCTACACAACGGAAATGCAATACATGGCATTGATGTATTTTATCACTTCAGGTCTAAATGGCATAGTTTATAAAGTGGTGTCATGGTCCCACATATAACCTATTTTTCTAATAAAATTTATATATCTTTATAGCCCTGTGAGCTTGCAAAGCCTGACTCCATAACGAGCGGGCCGTGTCTCTAATGGAGCTGCTCCGTAATGCAACGCTTAGTGGGTGGAATTTATGAAATGCATTGTGCTGGGAGAATTACAGCATCCTACCCCATGTCATCCTTAATGTGTGCAAACAGGATTCTGCTCCCCAAAACCTGCCACCCATTAATGTTCTGCTGCTGAGAGGGATAAAAAATTAAACAGATCTCACGTGAGACCAGTCAGCCATGGTGAGCGATGTTAAAGTAATGCTGTGGAGGACCAGTGATTTTGGGGTTTAAGGACTTGGAAAGCAGGCCTATTCCTTCTTTCCTTTTGTGTAGATGTTAATAAAGTCTTCAAGAAGCATCTCCTGGCATTTTTGCATCAGGAGAAGAGGAAGAACCTGCTCTGTTAAACATGGTGAAAATCTGTTGTGTATCTCTTTTCAAAGCAGCCCTCTCTGTTAGGTACGACTTTGGCAGCAGGATTGATGTGTGTTCTCCTTGCTCTGTTTCATGGTAGAGCATTTGTGGTGGTGGTGGAAAAGCTATTCACGCTATTGCACAAAATAATTATTAATTTTGTGGGCTTCATCTTGTATTTTTTTCGAACTTGAGTAATTCTGGGTTGTAATAATTGCATGTTACATGCCAGAAAGTGCTTGGAAGTGATTTAAAAGTGGGACATGGTAAGGTCCTCGTTCAACAAATACTTCCAAAATCAGTATTTTCTGAGCAAACTTAAATACATGCTACTAGGAGAAAAACACTGAGGAAAAAGTAGAATTTAAATCTGACCGGAAAACATCTAGATTATCTCTTTTTCCTATTGTTTAACTAATTTGTTTAGGGATTTTTTTTCAAGTAGGGCTTCTACCTTGAACTTCCAAAGACAAGAGAGCATACATGCTTTCAAGAGCTTCGTTTTACTAAAGATTGTAAGCTCTTTTTTTTTTTTTTTTCTCCAATCCAGCTGCATTTTGTTTCTTCTGTGATTTTCCCATTTGGTCTTTCCTAGGTCACTGGTGTAACTGCAACCTAGAGATGCATAGGCAAAACTAAAACTGAGCCTGTTGTATGCTTAAAATGTTTCATTTACATGCTTTCCTGAATCCATGAAAAGCCTGTAAATGGAGATCATTGGAAGATAGCAGCCTAGCTATGGTCCCGATGATAGGGAATGAGTGTGTGTGCTATTTTTCTTAAGGTATGCAGATATATTTTGAAAAGATGGAGTAACCCTGAGTCAATCACTGTGGAAAACGTGATTCAGTGGATAAAAGCTCAGTTTCCTTTGGCTCTCAGTGCAGGAGTAGGACTTTGAAGAAGTTATTTGCGATAGTTCATGTGAGCACTTACACCGCTCTGAAATTCTTTTTTATCTCTAAAACAGAGCGAGAAACAAGCAGGCATTGTGGTGCCTGCAATTATCTAAGAGAGCTCCTCTCTGTGTAAATGTTGCTGTGAGTATATCTTGAGACTATGTGCCAATTTGTAAGCGTTTATAGCACTTCCATTCCCTTTGTGCTTTCTGGGTATTTCTAGGTTGCCAAGTTGCCTACACAAACTGATATAAAATCATCTGAGCCCCACTTACTCCTCTGACATTTTGACAGTGGATTATTGTATTCTGCTTTTGTTTCCCTGCTGTTCATGTACTTTCTATTCTGTGGAGTGAGTAATTCGATGCTTGTAGCCCCTCCTGCCCCCGCTTCCCCATGGATGCTTTTCATGTCACTCTTTCTTGAGCAAGGGGAGCCCATAATATTCCTTTAGGACTGTTGCAGGAGGAGGGATGAAGCCTCAGGGTCTGTTGAAAATCTGTTTGCTCAGTGCCTGCAGGCAGAGTATGTGGCAACCAAAGGCCTCAGGAGCTCCAGGAGGGTGAGGAAGAAACATGGGGTCATGCTGAACATTTTGGGGTTTCGCTGAGAGTGGTGGTAAATGTCTGCACTCACAGTTTATTTAGTTCTGTTTGAATGACTTGCTATTTCTGGTCTTTGTTTTTAACTGGAGCAGAGGTGCAGGGCATATTGTACCAGGGAGCTGGACCCCTGAGGCCCAGGACCAGGGATATCCCAGGCAACAGAACTGATGCCTGCTATTGCACCTTGAGATTGAACCCAAAAGGAGAACCAAATTCAATTTCTATTATCAGGAGACATACAGATCTAGCTGCATGTGAAAGATATGGATAAGCATATTCATTAGTTATTTTGCACTCACACTGACACTGTACAACTTGCTCTTCTCCTACAAGGCTATACAAAAGGTGCAGTGATCATTTTTCAGATTTAATGTACACAAAATGGTATTTGATTGAAAGAATAATTTATCAGTGCTATAAAACTGTTAATGCAAGATAAAAGCCAAAAGATTCAAAAACGTGATCAATATAATCTTGGAATGTAATTGAAATATCGGTTTTAATCTAATTTTAGCATCTCTGCCACTTGCTTCTGAAAGCATGGAGTATAAATATGAGTATGTACTGGAGGTTTGTTAGAATCTATTTTCATGTGTGGCTGTGAAAGGAGAGGTCAAGATGAATCAGTTTTACTATAGTGCCATGTGATGCTCTACCATGAGCCTTGTGAAACTCTGAGGCAGCTTTTATGTTGTTCAGGTTTTTACTGAAGATTAGAAGCGGAGAGGAGGATTCATCAGCAAGGAGATGAGATGTTTCTCATTCGCATTTGTTTCTTTTACTGAGATTGGTGTTGCACAGGCTTCTCCCCTTATGTAACTCACTTGTTCTATCTGATCTACAAAATTAATTAAGCCCATTCCATCTAAGTGGAAAAAAATACATGGATTAATTTAAATCTCATAGCAATATGCAACCAGAAGCAAGAAAAGCAATTAATACTTTAAGTTAGAGATAAGCCACAAAATTCATGACAAAGTTCCTAACCTATTGTAAATTTACTGTGAGATTACATCTATATGCAGTCAAGAAACGTGGTGTTCCAAACACTGTTTTGCCTGAGAAATATCCAACTTTTATGCATGTAAGAGGAAAACTCTCTTTGTCTTGTTTGGGGAGAGCAAAGAGTCCTCTCCAGAGTCAAATTGCAGCATGTATCACTAAACCATGTGCTCTTTCTGGGAAGGAACATCTGCCTGTGGTGGCCCCTACTGTGCCTTACTTGCAGCAAACTAAAGGCTGTTTTCGGGTGGCTAGAGTCACGCTTCCTCCACTGGCTGAAAATTTTTCAGCATTGTCCTAAAATATTTGACAACTAGATTTTCAGTAACAACGTGGCCACCCTAACAGTATTCAATGTCAGTTTTTACTTGCAGGACTTCTATAGGGAAAGTTATTGAGATTCCTATTTTTTTGGTTGGTTGGTTGGGTATTTTTTCTGTGTAATGGCACAGCTACTGAAGGGGGTGAATTTGTTTTAACACCTAACTTACATGTGTAAGGAAAACTTAATTATTTCTGAAAAAAAATTCTTTTAGTAGAGTAGACTTAGATAGCCAGCTCAATTTGAAGGCTTGATAGTAACATTTGAAACTTGATGGAAATGTGAAATCAGGGCTTGATGAGGATGAAGATCTCATAGTAGAAAAGCTACACTTTACTTTGTGTACACAACTGAAAGTCCCCTCTTACGACGCAAAGATTTTTAAAAGCACTCAAATTCCGCAGTGCTTCTGAAACGTGTCCAAGTTTGTTCATCATGCTGGGGAAAACTGGAAAATTATTAGTGCTTTTGTGGGAGAATTTTACATTATTGGGGGGTAATATTGTACTACTGTGCATTTTAGACACTCTAGTCTGTCACCAGAAAGTTACTTTCTAGGGGTCTGCACAAAAACAGAATCAAAGGTTGGCCTGTACCCTTAGTAGGGTTGAAAGAAAAAGTAAGTCAATAAATAAAGGAAGTAATTAAAGAGGAAATGAAGGGGGAGACTGGCATAATATTTGTCATTATGATAGGCAGTTTTGTCAGTGGCCATGCTGTTTTCAGAGAGAATTATAAAGGAGAATTTTAATGAAGCAATCAAGAGGTTTATGGGAAGCTCCTCCCACGGACCATGAAAGAGACCTTGAAAGTACAGCAAAAATTATTTCCTTAATCTTTCTTTTGTTCATTTTTCCTTCCTTCTCATTTTGCAGTTTCAGTTAAATTGCAGATTATCCAACTTGACCACTGACTACAGCAGGCTGTGTGATAACCCAGACATCTTGTACCTGCCTTTGGATGGTCTGAGGAGGTTTTTTACGTCATGTTAAAAGCCCAAGTCAAAAAGCAAAAACATCTTCCTTGTTTTTTCTAGCACTGTTGTGTAGTGCCACAGTGGTTCAACCCTTATCTGTGTCTGTTCTGGATAGCACTTGATAAAGATGACTGAGGGAACAATTTTTCCTGCCAGTGCAATACTCCCTGGAATGATAAGCTCTGGCTAGTGAGACTAAGTGTGTAACTCAGTGAAATCCCTGTTACATTACCGTAGAGAATATCCTGTCCTGGAAAATGAGTGAGCTAAATGATCTAATAGGTATTTTCCATCTGTAATTCCTGGCATATTAAGTACTCTTTCCAAGCTTTTCCTTCCTTTTCCAGCTAAGATGAAAGCCTTGGTGCTCCTAAAAGTAACAGCAGCAAACCTTGTTTTCCTGAAGGTGAAAGGATCTTTCTTGCCCAGAGTAAATCTCAGCTGCAGTTTTTACTGGGAGTGCATTTTTGGGGGCAGAGAGAAAGCTGCCACATGTTGCTTGCTATGACAGCTGGATGTATGGAAGGAAGGGAATTAGCAACACTGATTCAAGCCCTGCAGGAAAAAGTTTTCCCTTTTCCAAGATATAAATATCCATAGCAGGTTTTGTGTCATCTGGGATTCAATTTCTTTTCTAAATCAAGTGAACTGTGCTACAAGAGTTCAGAGGCAGTTTAAAAGTATTCTCTCAGGTCAATTTTGGTCCCGATTGCAAAATTCTAACAAGTGTTCATATTAGTCTTTCCTGTTTCTGGGGGTATTTTCTCACTCTATCCTTTTGTGAGCTTTTTATTTTCCCTCTGCTGATCTTGAAGTGCAAACACTATTTGAGTAGTGGCTTACATCTAAAACCAGGGAGAAAATGGACCTACTCTGAATTCAGTTTCAGAAAAAAGGTATATTTTCTTACTTCCTTTTCATGGGTTCCATGCAAAGGATAGCAGAGGGCACAGTGAAAAATAGCTCCAATGTGTAAATCTTCAGAGGGCACCTGAGGAATCTCTAGTAGGACCTTTACATAGCCCTGCCACTTCCTTAAATGTACTTTGCAGATGCAAAGGGAGCTCCCTTTATTGCTTTTCCCAAGACTGAGGTCATTGGTGGTGTTATATTGCTTCTAATGTATTTTGTTTAGCTGCTTTCTCATGAGCGTGTACCAGAAAATATATTGTACTTCCATCAAGTAAATTGAGTATGCAAATATCCCAGTCAGAGGTGTTTAAAAATGCTTTGGGGAACAATTTTCAGTAAAATAAATAAATTTTTAAAAAGTTAAATCTAATCCAGACCATTTATTGACAAGTGTATCTAGTCTTTCACATCCTAGTCTTTCACATTTCTGTGCAGACAGTAAGTAACTGTCAACATAACAGCCTTTTGAGATATGCTGGCTGCCAAATATTATCCTGGTTGTAAAAATGAAAGAAACCAGTGCAGAAACACCAGCCAGACACAGATCCATTAAGAGGGTAAAACTGTCTGTCTGCTTTACACGCAAGGCCACCTCCTGCATGCATCTGTGTATGTTTGTATGTGTGTGTACATTCACATAAGCACAAGATGTGCATGCTTTTTTTTCCCAGAGGAAAAAGGTGCATTCTCCCTGCTTTCCTCAATAAATCTGGATATGAGAGAAGATGCTGACAATTAGACACTCGGACCAGCTGTGGAGCCTCTGGCTATCTGAGACAGCTTTAACCCCTGACTTACCTGCAGTTGTACCGGGCTCATCTACTTTGTTTAAGGTTATGGAATTGGCTTCTTGCTTTCCCCACTAGCATTCTTTCCTTGATGCATGAGGAATGAGTCCATGTAAACTCCCATTCAGCTTTCTTCAAAGATGTGGGTCAGGTTTTATTCCATGACGTTGTTGCACATGAAGTTGGTTTTGGTGTGTAGTTAGACAGTTTTGTCTTTTCATACACCATCAGGGTTCCAGCCCTGTTTGGCTTCCTCTTCCACTGCAGTCACTGCTTATATTTTAAATAAGACTTAACTGGCTTTGTTTTGGGTTTTTTTAATCACCTCTGGAAACAAAAAGGGCAAAACAGGGTCCTAATTGTTAATGTAAAGACAAAGAGGAGACTACAGCCTGTAGGGGTTATGAACAAGGGACAAAGGAAAGACAACCATTGATGTGTAGTCAGAATTCATGTCAATCTAGTTATAATCTGTAGTGTCAACACAGTAAGTAAAGAGCGGAACAGGAAGAAGAGCACCTTAACATCGTGATGGCTGCTGTGGTTATTCACTCTCCTGTTTATGGCATGTTCACGCAGCACTGGGTACTTCCAGATGTTCAGGAAGATACAGATACCACCTGTTTCTCCATGAACAAAGGGAAACTAAGTTTAGGGCTACAAGAAATTGAGCATTTTTAGAAATATCTTGTTGATGAAGGGGAAATTAACTCAGGCAGGTGGTAATATGTTTGAAAAGTGGATCATAAAAGGAGGCATAGCAAGGTTGTGCAAGGTGCTAACAGGTTGATAGATCCTGGGAAGGCCAGCACTGGTAACAGAAAAGTAATGGAATAGAGCAAACAAAGGATATGAGGATGACTTTCTGTTTAATGAGATAATGAGATGGGCATAATTCAGGTCTTTGCTCTTAGCTTTTGAACTGCATTGCCTCATTCCTGGTCGTTTACAATGCCCTAAATATGCTGCTTTTTTTTTAACTATTTGTCAAATTAGTTTGTGAGAAGCTTTCCTATGTTTACTGTTTAGGTTTTGATCGCTCCTCCGATTTTAGATATGGCATAATTCAAATGGATACTAAATAAATCTCTTGAATTGGACAGTTTTGTATAGTAAAAGAACTCCAATTCACTTGCAGCCCTCGAAGTCAGAGTAACTCTTATTCAGACCCAAACACAGTGCTTACTCTGAGGAGCTTTCCAATTTATTGATGGTCAGATCCAAGTCCAAATGGATGTCTCAGGACTACCTCGGGGAGATCCAGAGTCAAAGTCAAAACATTTAGGAATTCTCTTATCATCTGGATGTTTTGAATTAGTTCATGTTTTTCTAGAAAAGCGTCTTAGATTTTCAGTGAGAGAAGCTCCTTTTATCCCCTTCTGGGATAATTGTAATTTCATTAGACTGATGACTTAGGCAGTGTCTTTTGGTTTCCCTTTGGCCTACCGTCTCTATCCTCTCAGTATCCTGTGGATCTACATAAAGATTGTTGATTAATTGTCAGTAAGACAGGAAAAAAATTAGATTTAGTTCAGAGTGGTTCTTGTGCTAGTGGGGCTCAGCTGACTTTGTTCAAACTAAGCTCAGACCAAAAATTCATGAGGAATAGTGAAAAATTGCCACAGGAAGGAAAATACCAGTTTTACTCTATTGGATTTTAATTTAGGACATAAATGAAGAAGTGATTTTCATCAATAATGTAAATTCCAATTTACTTTCACAAATGAAGTAGAACTCAAATACTAACTTTTCTTTAGGACTTCGTGTTCTTGAGAGCTACCAGGCAAGGGAAACTCCTTCAAGCCAAGTGAAGTATACTTGTTTTCTAATAAAGGGGTCTAATCTCTATGCATTGCTTACCCAGAGTAACTTCTGACTGGATCTTTGGGATTAGAATCTGGTTGTGTCTCTTTACTTCCTATGGAAATTGTGTTCAAATTAAGTGTGAAGTGACCCCTTGAAGTATTCCAGAATGCTTATTAACTAACATCACAACACCAAGCAATATTTTATAGCTTTGAATTTGATTTTTATTCTCTTAAAATTTGCAAATATTTCTTTCCTGGTTATTTTCCCCTTTCTATTTACTGAGTCTGACTTCTTCCAGTTTCCTCTGTCTTTCTAAATGTGATTTTTGCTGCACATTCTTTTTGTCCACATACATTTGCAAGTGAAAACTGGGAATAATAGTGATGTTTGTGCTCTTTCCATCCCAATTCTACCTGTTGCATGCATAAGGTAATAGAAGTTAAATAACACCCTATCATATAAACATTAATTTTGTCTGCTGGTTAGGGTTTGAGTTTACCTGTTCCATCTACACTGATTTCCAGTTATCTAAAGAAATATCATTTATTTAGCCAAAGCTCCCTGGAAACTAGGGACTCAGAGACAGCATTATCCCCTGCCCTCCCAAAATGCCATTTCAGACTTGGGCCTCTTGCTGCTTTTATCTCCAAGAGCTGAAATAGGGCAATAGTTTTCAGTAGCCAGCAGGGCTTTATTTCAAAGTGCCCATCACACAAGAGGAAGCACGAGCAACAGTGAGAGTCACTGAAGAGAGAGTATTTCAGAAAAACAGTCCAGGGATTATTCGTCTTGAGTGCTTCCACATGGTCACAAACATTTGGGTGTGTTATTTTTGTGGGACTGTGCGTAGGGTGACGTGAAAAATTGGCACACTGAATATTGTGTGTATGCATGCTTAAATTTTTTCTTCTAAGTTTTCAGTTTCAAAAAGAACTTTCCTAAAGCATGACATTTTTACAAAAAGAAGTAAAATAATACTCAAAAATTGCAAACTGGTGAAAAGGTGGTAAATAATTCAGTAAATACTTTGCAACTCTGTGATTAATCTCCCCCATTTTATTGGCTGCAGCCTTGGTAGGCTCTGGTTAAAGTAAAAGTGGTTATGCTGTCAAGCAGGAGAGTTTGCAGGCAGCCACTTGCATGTGGAATTATTGGACTATCTTTTCAGCAGAAAATAGCACTTAGAAATCTTCCTGCTGTGAAGGGACAGCAGAGGCAGCGACCCACAACCATGCCAGTAATCATCTGCTAGGGGGTAGGGAGCAGTCTGTCAGCTCTGTGGATTCAGCTTTTGCTTCTGACTGTTCCTGGTGGTGATGTTCCTGTGAAGTAGATTAGGCATAGAGGGAAGTATGATTATTTTTCCTATCCAGAAGAGAAGTCTTAAGGGAAGCCACAAAAACAGGCTGAAAATATATTCCTGTTGTACAGTCGGCAAGAGGTAAGACTGCTGCTGTGATCTGGACGATAAAGAGTACCAGAGTAAAAATTTTATACAGCCAGAAAACTGTAGGCAAATAAAACAATCACTCTGTCATGACTTCCAATGGACAAGCTACAGTCTGACTAGGAGCTTGAATCTGTCCCATGGTTTACACAAAGCCTGGGCACAATTCTGCACTTCCTTGAATGCTACGCAGTGGTTTGTGTCTCTGTGGTTGATGAGCACAACCAGCTCATCACGAAGCAAGAGGCCTTTCAGGTGGTGCTTCCAGCAGGTCTGGTTTTGGTTTGGCAGTTCTAAATAATAATCTCCATACAATAAAACTAGAGACAGAAGTGTTTCTTGGTTGTATCACTACCTTTTAAAGCTTGTTATTGGTTGATGCAGTGTTTGAAGGTATCTGTGGGCAGGATAGAGAGGGCACAGCTTTGGGAGAATGGCTCTGAGGGACTGGCACTTCAGCACATTCCAAAGAGATCCCTAAGATGCAGGAACTTTGAAATACTTCTGTCCTGCTAAAGGAGGCCTTGCAGATGGCTCTGCAAGTGTGCTTACACTTCGTCAGAAGATGCAGCACGACACACAGGCCAAACCCCAAAAAGCAGGGCCAAATCTGGAGCTTTTCAATGTAGTTCTGATGGCTGCAGGGCTTAGATGATCTGCTTCAGCTGTGTGGTGTGTGCTGGTGCTGAAGGCATTTGGTGTCGTAATTATGAGTGATTGCTGTCAGATGACAACACGTGGCAACATTTGGTTTGTTTTATTTCATTAACAGATCCTCTCTGACAGCGTAACCTAGCCAGGAGATAGTAACATAATCACAAAAAAAAAAAAAAAAAGGGACCAGAANTGAGTGATTGCTGTCAGATGACAACACGTGGCAACATTTGGTTTGTTTTATTTCATTAACAGATCCTCTCTGACAGCGTAACCTAGCCAGGAGATAGTAACATAATCACAAAAAAAAAAAAAAAAAAGGGACCAGAAAACAGTGGGTGAGATATTTTACTGTCTGCTTAAGCAGCAGAGAGGGATTACAGTGGGCTGAAAAGCTCAGCTTTTCCAGAGCTTCCCAAAAAATGCATGGGATAACCAAACAATTTGGGCAACTCTGCACAGACACTTCAGAGGGCTGCTGTCAAGAAGGAAAAAGAAGAGAGCCTGTTTCATCTACTACCATTGTTACCTCTCAGGGTCACACAACATAAGGAATCCTCTCTGCTTTTCTGAAAGGGTGTTTTATAAACTGAAGGGACCAAAAAGAAAGTTTCCTGTACTTCCCTGGTACTTTCGTACTGGAAGAAGAGCTGCTGATAGTCTGTAAATTCTAAAGAGTTTCTTCCCCCTTGGTTGCTCTTTTGTATCACATCATACATGGCCATTATGTTTATCCTCCCTTTACAGGCTATGTTTTATCTTGTTTTCCATACTATACATTTTCCTTCTTTTTCCATGCTTGACAATTTACACTACTTAATTCAAATAATTTTTGTTATCTGCAAATTGTCTTAAAATGAGTCAAGATGAAACTGAGGTATTGGTAGCAATGGCAAAAAAAAAAAAAAGTCAAATCATGTTGTGTCTGTAGTGAATACCGTAAAGAAAATATTTTCATGGAATTCTAAAGGTTATTGTAGAGCAAAATCAGAGTTCTTTGTGGGTACAAACAGTTTATGTAAATATGCAATTAGGATGTGTGCTCAAACATTATGATTGCAGACAATATATATATTTTTAACTCTGGGATTAATACTCATAATGTTGCTCACATTAAATCTCTTTTGCAACATTATTTCCACTGGTCAGGCTGATACACTCACACTGAACAAAAAAAATCACTTTATCTGTCTGTATGTGAGCTAAGTTTTGAAATTAAAACAATAATTGGGCATACCTGCTGTTTCCACCACTTCTGTTGAGACTTCTGATTTTGAAAGTGGATGTCAGGTTGTTTAGCAGCAATTTCCGTGAGACTTTCACTTGGAAATTCCTGACAAATTTAGAATTCCATGTGCATAGGCTGGCTCTGCCTTGTCTGTGCAGTGCATCTGAAGAACACCAGACACTGAAATAATTGATGAAAACGGAAACGTGGCAGATGTTTGTCCAATCCTTTGTCTTCCTTGTCCATTTAAAGTAATTTTCTGTGGCTGTTGCTCGTTATGTGTTTGCATACCTACCATAGTAGGGCCTGTAGACAGCACTGAAGGGAAGCTGCTGAACAGTAATAGACTGGAAGTTTTCCTCTCTGGATGGAAAGCATTCATTTCCAGGCCCATCACTTGAGAGGAGCTTTGGGATTTAACAGGTACCTGGGAGTTGCATGAACACAGAGGAAAAGTTCTCCAGTTCTTTGGTGACAGTAATATAAAGTCCCCTGGTGCAGTATTTACTAAAAGTAATTATTTATCAGTTCTTATCTTCTTCTTTCTAATAGTACAGCCCAGATCTGGACAGATCAGCCAACAGCAAAGCTTTTCTGCATCTTAAGCATGGTGTCTATTTGCATGTACAGGTATGAGCTGTGTAGAAATGGTAGCTGGAACCTCTCCAGTAACCAACCTTATGCAAAATCCTGAACCTTTTGAATCCCTAGTAGATATTATATACTGACATGCTATCCAGGTACTGAGTTTGACAGAGCTAATAATACTATTTATATGTATAATTATTGAAATTACCCATACTCTTTGGGTTTAATGGTGTTCAGTAAATTGGCATGCATAATTTATACATCGCTGCTGTCAACCGTCAATCCAAGTGTGAGACAGCAACATATAAACTGAATGGCAGAATAAAGTGTTTATGAGTTTATTCAGGACAAGAATAAACTATGACACTGGAAATTTTCATATCAGTTTTTCAGTATTCGTGGGGAGTAAAATGCTGTCTATGGGATTTCATTTGTTGCATTACTGTAAAACCTCTTGAATAAACAATTTAGGAGACAACAACTACAGCCCTCTTCAAAAAGGCCCTAGGGACAGGATTTATTGTGGAAGTCAGTGTTACCATTGCTGCTTCAGTTTTTGCTATGGCTTAATTTCAGCCTCTTATTGAAATGACAGTCATTTAATAATGAAATGGAATCACAAAAATGTACAAATGGATACACCTTTGAGGCTTAATCAAGAGATACAGTAGGCAAACCAAATTCAACTATTATTATGATAATTTAGAATAACAATTAAGACTCTCCAATTCTACATTTAAACAAGAAATGCTTAAAATAACCATTGTCTTCAAACATCTGAATATGCTTCTATGTTCTTGAAATTACTTTATTATTCATGATATTAATCAAAATGGCAGGGTACATTACAGAGGATTCAAATGGCCCAATCTCATTTCATGGGACTCACTATGAAGTGCTATTAGTATTATGTTTTCATTTTTATTTTGTGAATGCAGTAAACAACTAATGATTCAAGATGTTCTGAATTTTTTTGCAAGGTGCCAAGTGCTGAAAGCAGTGATTAACATGAAATGAGGAAATCTATGAATAGAAGCAAAACAGAAACTGCTGAGTTATTTTTGGCACTCTCTAATGAATAAATGGATTGTTTTCAATGTCTGTCAATGAGTACAAGTGAATGTGCACTGTGAGTTGAAATATACTGCCTCACTTTAACTTGTTTTGAACCAATAACCTAAATCTAAAGCATTAAAAAAAAAGATGCTCATATTCTCATAGATCTAAAATTTGTACTTCTCATAGAAGCAGATTATCTGCACTTAATCAGTTAAACAGATTTTCGTTAAAAATACGTTTTGATTTTCCATGTGAATTTCTATGACTGAACACTAGGTCATGGCTAGAGGCTACTTATCAAGTTAAATGTTAGTAGAGTTTTTTCATTACTTAAAAATACTTCTTTGGCCGCAAGTTATGGCAGCAAAATAGCTTTCCTTTGATGACTGTTGATTTAAACCATTGTGGGATCACACAGAATGGCTATTAGCCCAAGGAAGAACATTTAAAGGATATGTAAAAAGCAAAGGCTTCATTCCAAATGTGAAAGCAATCATGGTACAAATGCATTTGGGATCAAGGTCGTGATGCCACATCAAGCAAGTAGGGTGAGGATAATGCCTACCTACTAAGCAATCTGGATAAAGCATTGCATTTTGTGGTAGTGCCAGCATCCTGTTCTGAACTGGAGTTTGGACAAGACTTCCTGAAATCTCTTCCACTCCAAGTTGTCCTGTGGTCCTAACCTTGAAAAGTCTAAGCGCAGTTCATGGGTTATAAGTGATGATAGCTAATGACTAGCACCTCATGAATGTTTTTCAGAAGTTTACTAGGTCTAGTTTCTTACATCTTGCCATTCTTACTGGTGAAATTTAATTTACTGGGCGATATCAGATATAAAAAAAAAAAAGTCATATAAAATTTGTATAAAAAACATAGTACCTTATATACTTTCTGTTGAAACTGCCCTCTGCTGTTTTTACTGTCAGAAGAGGGGATCAGTCCCTTTTGTTTCATGAAGTACCTGGCCACTTGCAGATGTGGTTCCTCGTCTGCTGGAACAGACTCTCCAGACAGGCCTGTTTGTCCCAGTGAATATGAAGTGGGTTTGGATGAACTTCCAGATATTGACACCCACAATACAGACCCTGTGCACCGTCCCCAGCCTGGACCACCAGGCGCAAAATGTCATGCACACAACCGTGGTGTCTCTGGGCAAAGAGAGCCGTGCTGTCAAAAAAACCATTTTAGCAGCAAAGTTTGTGATCTCTTGTTATGCCTCTAAATCATTCCATATAGTTTGTGTGAGTGACAGGAAAAGGGACAGATTTGTGTGCTAATTAGCTACTTGTGAAAGAAAGGCCATAATTTTATCTGAATCCTGTTGACAATCATATTTAAATTTACTACAGTGTCCAGCAATATCATTTGTAAGTAAAGCTCTGCAACAAAGGCCATGGTGTCAAATCCAAGATGACAACCAGATCCTACATGTGAAGACCCTTTAGATGAACTCATTTCAAACCCAGGATTTTGTGTGTTCCTGGTGTCAGGAAGAAGCACAAGGACAAAGCAGAAGCTTTGTGACGTTTATCTGTTGTGTCTAAAGCTACACTTAAAACATTTTTAAGTGTAACTTGAACAGGGCATAAAACCTTGTTCAAACATGCTAAAATGAAGACTGTTATCAGGTAATAACTTCAAGAAAGATGGTCTTGGGGTGAAATGCAGTGTCCTTGCTTCCCAACCATCCCTGTCCTGTGGCCCCCAGTGAGGTCAGTCAGGATGGGACGTGAGCGATGACCAGCACTGGCCGCAGCCTGACCATCCGCAGGCACTGCTTCAGGCCCTGGGCATGGGATGGGGATGAAGGATCCCCAGTGGCGTGATGTGTGCCTTATTAGGACTCAGTGCAGGGTAAGATGCTGGGCGTGGATTTTCCTGTATACCCATTTGTGCCTGTTGCCCGTTGTCCTGTCACTGGGAACCAGTGACAAGAGCCTGGCTGCCTCTTCTTTACTCTTCCCGTCGGATGTTTGGACACATGGATCAGAGCCCTGAGCCTTTTCTTCCCTGGGCTGGACAGTCACAGCTCTCTCAGCCTCTCCACAAGGACAGATCAGTCCTTTAATCACCTTTCTGGCCTTCCCTGGGCTCTCCCCAGTGTGTCGCAGTCTCGCCTGTAGTGGGGAGCCCAGCACTGAGCCCAGCACTCCAAGTGCAGTCTCAGAAGTACAGTACAAGCCACGTGTAGTGAAGTCCCCATTCCATGATTTCACCTCAGAAAGGATGCTACTTCGAGGGATAAACTGAATTTTTTCTCCAAACCAGCCTGTTTTGAGAAAGTAACTCTATTAATGGAAATTCTCTGGCATGTGTAAGACTGCCTGACTATGTCAGCTCTTTTAAGCAAGAAATTATGCATCAGGAAGCATGGAGAACATGCAACTGCAGTTCTTAACCAGCCAGGAAGAAGAGAGATCAGATTTTTAGGCTCTATTTCTCATATTCTTCAGAGCTTATTTGCTTCTCAGGACCTCGGAGTTTCTAAATGGCTCCGAAGGGGTTTTCTGCTCAGCTTTTTAGCATTTGTTTGTATTTTTTTTTCTTTTAAATAATAAATCTGAAAAGTTTACTCTTAATATTGGAGGGCAAACTACATATGAAAAAAAAGAATGCAGGTCTTCCACTAGCTGAGTTTTTGGCCTTTTACAGATTCTCGCCCCACACTGTTGCCCTTCACAGCATTCTGAGGGAGGCTTTGGGAAATCTGCACATTCTTACTCTTGAGGAATACATTCAGTACAGCTTCGGATGGGGTTGCAGGTTCACCTCGGGGTGGGAGCCTGAGACAAGAGGCCGTGAGCTGCCACCCTTGGCACAACAAAGGGCACAGGGACCTGTGGCACAGCCAGGTGAGGGGCACTGAGAGGCACGGCAGGAGCCCATGGCTCAATGGCTCAGGAGGAAGAGCGAGACTTTGGTGTGCTTGGACTGTGAGTAGATGAAAGCCCAGGGGTTCCTTTGTTCAGGATCCCTCTGTGGAGGCACCAGCTCAGGCTGTTTCTGTGCTACTGCACTGCGGATAAATGGCTTTATGGAATGAGACATCTGAAACTCTGCTATGGAAATCCTGGGATCGAGCCTGTGAGGAAACATGGTCTGACTGTGAGTGGGATGTGCAGGGAGTCCAGCAGGACATGTCAGGTCACTGGAGCCACCCCTGTGAGGGGACCTTGGTCCCAGCAGTGAAAATCTGTGACTTTGGGAGTGTGGCTACCAGACAGTCTTGTGAATGGTCACACTGGGAAGTTTCCATAATGCTGTGGAAAAACAGCTGTAACTCTGTAAACAGTATTGATTCTTCAAGGTATGCTGATAGCTCAGATAGAAGCCGTGCTGGCCTTGATCATGTTTGAATGTCTGCATGAAAATGAGACTGAACTGGGATAGGAGTATGATGCATTTCATTTTCATGACTACTTCCCTCCACCCTTTCCACTGTAGGTATTCTCCTCTCAGCAGCCACTGGAGTGTCATTGTCAAAGCCACGCTGACAAAACCTCAAGTCCCTGCTGCCCTTCAAAATGTAAAAGGTTCACCCAGTGTGTGGCACATGATGAATGGGTTCCCTTCCCCATATCAGCAAAGCAAGAAATTGTCTTGTCCTTTGAAATTTCTTTTGTTGCTTCCAATTTTTACCTCTCTCAGGTAATGGAAGCGTCATGCCCTTCTGGAATATCTGTGGGTATCCAAAGGGAGCAGTGCCCTCTAAAGGTCGAAGGTGAGATGGAATGCAGCTTCCTATAGACCTTGGGAGGTCTTTTCAGAGCTACAAATGTGAAGGTGTTTTAGGTCATAGACAGTAATTAAGTATGAAGTCTGAACACCCTGCAGCAGCATCGTAAAGGGTACTGCTGTAGTCTCGCCAGATTTACAATCAGAATGAGGAATAACAATACAAAAATAATACACAAATTCAGTAGTGTTAGAAACATGATATAGTGTAAAGTTTATAATCTTAGGGTGCATTTAGGGCTTGGTAATATTTATTGGGGTTTTTTGGGGGGGTTTGTTTGTGGTTTTTTGTTTTGGATTTTTTTGTGTTTTTGTTGTTGTTGTTGTTGTTTTGGATTTTTTTAAGATAATAGAAAATACCCAAGTGATTTTTTTCCATAGCTGCTACCCCAATGTTTGATTTTTACTTATTGCACAAATCTGCAATTTTAAATCTTTAAAAATCTGGCAGTAGGTTACCAGCATGCAAATGCCAGGGGTAAAAGTCAAAATGGATTAGTAAGATACCTAGAGGGTAGTACATGATATTGAAGTAAAAAAAATTCTATGACACAATGAAATTTGAACTGCTACATTTTTCATGTATCAGTAACAATAAATAGTAAGGCAGGTAGGCTTGGAAGGTTTCCCTACAGTTCTGTAATGTATTATTCACTGGAAGGGCTTATTCTAAATAATCCAGTGAAATATATTTTTTTAGTATTTCAGTTCAAAAAGTTCAGATCACCTGCTGAAAAGACAAACTCACAGTTTCTAGGAAAAAATTTTCACTCTCAAACTATAGATATAGTCTAGAATGTGAACCAGGTTTTCTGAACAAAAGAAATTGGATAGAATCTTGAATTGCTTTGGAATGATGTGCTTAATAGGATGTAAATCTAATGACAGAAATTAGGACAGCAATACTGGAAGACAATGGCAACTGTAGTGCTAACATTCTATAGGCTGGTTTTGGTGGGATTTGGAAATATATAAATTAATATAATTTAGAAACCCCAGTAGGACCGTGGTGTTGGTATGCTGAATGTGAGTAAGGGACCAATTCAAAAGTCATCTGAGGATTCTCTGAAGAGGAAGTTCCCCCAGTGAATCAAAAAGGATTTAGAGCCAATGTGTGCTGCCAGGATATCATAAAACCATTTTGGTGCCAAGAAGGAACAGGTCCAAAGAATCAGATTCTTGTCAAGTACTGCCTTGAAGAAGATTGAACAAATGCCACTTAGGTCAATGGTTTGATAAATGAGGGAGGAATAATTTTTTTTCTGCAAGGAAACTAAGCTTGGAGCAGCCAATGTCTTGCCAGAGTTCGACTCGCTTCTCAGACAGCCCTCATGCTGAACACCAGAGTAGGAGAGCTAAGATTTTTCTCCCACACTGAAAAGATTTTTGGGGATGTGAGAGCTTTTCACACTTTTCCACATCACTTCAGCATAGGACACTGCCAGGCCTCAATTTTCTGTCCATAAAGGAAGTATTTAAAATTATACATGAAATGAAGCCATGTGCAGTTTATTAATGTCCTCCCAGACAGCCCTGTGCTGTCTCCACGTAAAACAGCCAAGTGTCATTTTGGACCAGTGGTTTAATGGGCAATCTTTAGTTGGAAAAATAGTATAATTCTAATAATTATAATTGTATTTTAGTTTGTTTGGAGAAAGTCTGAAAAGGACTTGTGAATTAGAAAAGGAGTGACTTGAAGGGCACTAACAGCAGTTAAGAGGTAGGTTATGTATGGCTACTACCAGGATATAAGGATATTGTTTTTCAACAATTTTCTAGTATTAAATGTTTGCTGTTATTTGCAAATTATTTGCTCTTAGTAAATATTTCTGACCTTTGTTTTGCCGTTTTTCTTTTTTT
>VZRS01010390.1:891702-964416 GCA_013398055.1 Ifrita kowaldi
TTTTTTAACTTAAAAGGTAATTATAGGACATGCATTATGTCAAATAAAACACAGTTGGAAGTCTTTGTGGACTATGCAATCTCTCTTATTATCATACTGGCTAAATTTTCTGCTAATTACAATTATTCTGTTTGAGACTAGGAATCTGCAAAAAGTACTGGGAACTATTGAACCTCCCTCCACATCTGGCCAAAATGTTCACTGAGCAATGGAGGAGAGAAATCAGCACAAAAGATCTCTTGTGTCACTCCATGATTTTCCAACAAACAAAATGTCAAGTTTCCAATGAGGCTCATATCAATTTTCTCTCATAGGTTGGTGTTGTAAAAAGAAAATTAAAATTCCTTAAGTACTTTTTGAGGTAGAAGAAGCCTAGTGGAGGAAAACTAGATTATTTCATATATATATTATATAAATAGCTCATAAATCATATATAAATAGCTCATAAATCATATATAAATAGCATATAAATCATATATAAATAGCATATAAGTCTATACATATTAATCTCTCTTTTGTGGAATATTTTCACCATAATCTAGGAAGGCTTTTGTCCTCCCACTTGAATTTTATTTCTCTGTTTGAAGGCTCTTTTTGATGACTACCCACAGATGGGCAGGCTGCTCGCAGAGGTCATGGACAAGAGTTGTAATGCTTTGAGTATAACCTCCTCAGTGGGGTTGTGAGATTAAAGTTATAGCCTGTCTCCAAGAAGACCATTATCATTATAAAGTAACACACATCATTAAAGAGGAGCTCCATGAAGACCATTATCATTATGTGGTAACACACCATTAGACAGTATCTTCAGCTGCACAGCCCATTGAGGAGGGTACACTCCTAATGTGACAGCTCTCCAGAGTGACATCAGTCAGTCTGCCAGTGTGTTTCAGCAGGGGTTACTCATGTCTCAGGGATTCCTCTTGACATCCTTTCTTAGCTGCAAGTTGTTAAATAGAAGGAGTTGCTCCGGGATAAGCCCCAGGGCTCTTTGAAAAATAAAATTCCCACAGGAGCTGGAGTATTCCTTTAAGCAGAATTGCTGCTTAGTTGCAAAGGGTTCAGACCTGTCCCCTCTGTGCCAAAGTGACCAGCTGGAGAGGGAAATACCTCAGGTGGCTGTACATTGCCTGTGGATTTCAAAAGGTGCCTGCACTGTGGTGGAAAATAGGCGGGCAGTGAGCACATGAACCTACTGCTACAGAGCAAATCTGTTACACCGTGCAATGGATACACCTGGCTGTCCTGTTTCTGCCATCAGGGAATGAAAGGAGCTCAGTTATTCCAGCTTACAACAGGCTGGGGAGAAAACTAGATCTGTACTGCCTGTAGAAATTGTGTTGTCCTGCTGAAATAGGAAAGTGTGGAAAGGTCATACCCCTATATTTTAGGAATCAAAATCAGTGATTTGTCTGATTTGCCCCAAACTCACTTAGTTTTCTCTTTTGGCTATATAATCCTGTCCTCCTCCCTGCAGGGTTACTGAATCATAGATAAGTTTGTTGTCTGTCATAGATAGAGGAAGCATTTATCTTATCAATCTGTTTTCATGGCCATTGTCATTATGCTGTATGCACAATAGGATAAGTGTCAGGTATTATTTTGCATCAAAAGCACTGTACTTTGTATTCCTAAAATACATTCTTCTGGCTTGTGTCTTTTCATAAATTCTAGTATGTAATACTCCTTTAGCTGCTCTTTTACAAGGAACCATGTTCTTGTAAGTGAAGTCATTAATTTTCTGCTTCCAGGCATGTTTTCTGGGAAGACATTTCAGAAAAGTCCCAAACTTCTATTCCATTACATGTTTTCAGGAGCCAGTAGAGGGTGCATTTTCCACAGTGTTTTCCACAGCACACTTTAATTGGTGCTCTAATTAAGCATGTGAATAGAAGTAGTCTGTAACAAATATATTATTTTAGAATTAACAGTCAGGAAAGCAGAACATAATCTATCCATTAAATGATCAGGCCATCCCTTTTTAATCATTCCATCTTAATTGTACAGTAGTAAAACAGCAGTTGAAATATTTTCTTTTCTTCTTTTCTTCCTTTTTGCATCCAGTGGCTTAAAATGGCTTCCCTTTACAACATGGCTTGAATACATGAGCATAATATTTATAACATCATTACTTTAGCCACTTTGCAGTGTGTATGAATAGTGAATGGAACTGAATAAATGCCTTCCTCCTCTAACAAGGATCCCCTGGTATGCAGGTTGAACCACAAATGTCTCAATCATCCTTACAGATAATGTGATATTTCTGTTTCCCTTTAGAGTGTCAAAATTGGGAAGCAATTCACAATCAGGATGTGGTAGGTGTATTGGGATGAGCAAGAGTCTCTGAAAACAGATAAGCTATGTGATCTTCATACTAACCCTAAATATTGCAGTGACCAGAGGAGATGTGAAAGCAAGCCTACTGAGGGAAAAATCTCCTCAAATATGCAATTATTTATTCCTGACTATGGTTTTACCTCTTGGGAGCACTCTAGTCTATGGAGTCGCTGTTCATTTTCAAAATATATCAGGCAAACCAGTTTCAGCAACAAAGTGCAGACTTCCTTTCCATTTTCCATCACATTTGCATACTTATAAGGAAGTTTTAGTGCTTGTATTTCTCTGTGTTTTCCAAGACACTTCAAGAATAGGAGCGCATTTCCCTTCCACAGCAGATCAAGATAAGGTCATATTAGCTGCACAGCAGAGTGTGTCTCTAGGCACCCCTTGAACAAATCCTGGGGCATGGATACGAAGGCAAAGCTAAACGATACAGTCCTGGAACAGCTCACTTTTCCTTCCTTAGAAGATGCCTGGCAGAATGCATTTCTGCCACCCACAGTAATGCTGCTAAGGCACCCCTGAGAAGGTCAGTGAAAAGCTGGGTACAAGCAATGGGGATGTCATTGTGGAAGCCATTCCCACGTCCATATGGAAAATGAGAGGTCCTTGCTGCACTCAACAAAGATGAGGCACATTTACTCTGCACGGGAGATCTTCTCACCTCTGGAGCTATAAATAGGGGTATGGAATTAGCAACCAATATGTTTCTGTGTCACTGTATGTGTAATGTCTCTCTGTAATGGTTCCATTTGCTAGATGACATGTACTTAACTCTATTTTGAGCAGCACACATTCTCCCGAGGTCATTCAGAATGTAACTTTCAGACACGGTCACTCCTAATATGTTTTCTCCTGAAGATTTGCTTCTAACATATTTCTGAGCTTGATATTTCCTCTTATTCACTTGAGAGTTTTTTAGAACATAATTTTTTGGTGTCACTATGGCTTCTTTCAACATAGAAATATAAAGTTTAGGACTCCCAATGTCATTTGACACGATTTGTAATATAATTAATTCTCACTGGTAAATCCCAATGGCACTATATTCTCTTACAAGATAGTTCTCTTAATCTCTGATTAAACTGATAATTTCTGATGGCTGTCTAAAGACAGCGTTACTGCCAAATTCCGTGATGTTGATAAGAGCATCTTTAATTTAAGGAGTAAGAGGAGGAATTCAGCAGTGACTGCATAATCTTTGCATCTAGTTTAGGATGCAAGAAGAGAGAATGAGTGTAAGAGATAAAGTGCTAAATTTACTACATCAATAGCTGGATAAATAAAACAGGAAGTTGTAGTGCTCTGCCTATTTCCACGAGAAAAATCACAGAAAAATGAATCAGAAAAACTTGTCAATATGTTCTGATCAAAGCCTAAAACCCAAAGGCTAACACTTGAACCTAGGATGCAGGATTTCAGGTGGGATCAGAAGAGTGAGGTCGACTTTGTGTTGAAGAACTGCTATGTCTGTATTCTGAGTGAAATTGTGACTGGGACCTGCTGGGAGTGGGGGCTTGTCTGGCTCATTTATCTTTGCCCTTCTGGGGCCAGCACTTTTTTAGTTGGAGTCTGGTCCTCACATGGTGGGTAGTAAAGGAATAGGGGTGAAGTAAAAGGCAAAAATCCTCAAGTAATGAAGTTCAGCTGGGTTGTGTTTGTTTCAAGAAGAGATTTCAGCTCTGACAGCCAGAAAAAGTCAGATTTGCCCATTGTGTTGCGTGGCGCAGTTATCTTTAGGGAAAATAAAGTATCATGAGCTGTTAAGGAAGACAGAAATAAAGAAATGTATTTGAGTAAAAAAACCTACATAATTATTGACTGTGGAGTAGTGGGAAGGATGAATAAAATAGAACCACTTTAAAATCAAGATTGCTTTGGGGAAGCACAGTGACAGGAATGTTTTTGGTATTTCTCACAGGCCAGATCTGAATATAGATATGAATCATCTGTAGCATTATTAATCAGATAAATATTGGGAAGCATTTCATTCCAGTACATCAGTAAAATATCTTGACTTTCCTGAAATACATTGTATCCTGCTACTATTAAAAGAAATGACAATGCAGTGAAGCTTGCAAGTGGCAGCCAACAGATTTCTTCACTTAAATTATCAATCAGTTCTATAGGTTTTATTTTCAAAATATTTTGTTTTCAATTGCTTTTGCCACAGTGGTATCTGATTGAGCAGTCATTATTTTATGCAGCCAAAATTAAATGGAAGGATAAATATTTTCAGAGAGACATAGTTTGAAAAATGAAGGAAATTAACTTCTGCAAGCAGATGAACCATCAGAACCAAGACCTCAATAGGAGAGACATGAAAGCAAACAGACCTGCTGATTGCATATCAGTGTAGTTAAGGTTCTGGAACAAATACAGATTAAAATATATGAAATACAAAACATTAAGGGGAAAAGATGTTAAAAGTTGTATAAATGTATTATACAAAATGGTTTTATAAATGGACTTCTATTGCATGCTTTATTTGGATTCACTAAAGCATTTGATCAGAAGTGATTGGTGAAGCATGAAAAGATGGGTTTTGCAGAGCGATTGCAAAACAGTTAGAAACTGAATGAAAGGCAAATAATAATGGGTAAGTTAGAAAAATCATACATTCATTAGCAGGATTCTTCAGGAGTTAGGATCAGCATTATTTAATATTTTCTGTATTAAAAATAATAACGTACTGGCAAGTTTTGCTGTTAAAAAAGTTATTACATGGGAAGACCTTAATGATCTGTGATAAGAAGGAAATATCTGAGGAAGAGAAGTTTTTGGTTCCTCTGAGCATCACCAGGATATTTGAGCCAGTAAAACGATGTAGCCCTGAGAATGAGTCCCTGGGATGTGACTATTTATCATATCAGTAGTAGAGACAGGAATTTCTGACATTGTGCAGGGCACTGATAGGCTCTCACTGGAACACAGTGTGCAGTCCTCTTCACTCAGGTTCAGAAAACCTAGACTGAGAGAGACGCAAAGTAAAGCTACTACAATGACTGGAGATAACAGATATTATAAGAGGAGAAAATGAAGGATATTGTCCTAGACAAAATGTGAAAAAATTAAAAAAATGAGGCTTTACTATTGCTCTCTGTAAAACAAAAAGAAAATGGGAAAAGAGCTCAGGGAAAATATCACTGGAGAAGTCATTAGGTAGAAAATGTTCACAGATCAACGAATGTTGAAAATAAAGAAGTGTTTAAGTGGCAGAGTCATGAGATGCTGGAAAATAGAGTCTCCCACTGGGAGTCACAGGGGCAAAAAGTTAATTAGTTTTAAGATGGAGATTAATCCTATTTTTAAACAGATTCTATGAGATGGCCACCTGCAATAACAAGGGACTGGACTTTGTTCTGCAAGTTTTCTGCACAGGCCAGATTCCAGCAGTTCTGTCACGAGTCTTCCAGCACCTTGGCATTTTTTTTAAGTCTCTAAGGGCTTGTTGCAGTGTGCAAATCTATTCTTTCAGTAATTGCCTTCTTGAAATGATTACAGTGAATTTGAAAATGTGAACTTCAAAGATTCAATACCTAAGAAAAAATAAGGCTCCATTTACATATATTTTAATACTTGCAAGATTTATTGCACGAATATCTAGGAGCTGGAGACAGTGAATTGGAGAATCTGAATGCTAATCCTTATTGACTATCAAATACTGTCTATGACATCTTGTTTCAATTCCTATATATACTTTAGACTGGGTATTTCAGAACTTGACCTTCATTTGCCCTCTCCTATTTTTTTATGTGGACTCAGCTTATCGTAATCTTAAAATCCCTGTCAAAAACAAAATGTTATTGCTCTGCAAATTATTTACACCTTGATCATCTTCTTGCAAAAACTTACATGGGTCATGTCTGGTGTACCAGTGAAAAATTTGTCCATGAATGATCAATTATTTCAATAGGGCAGCTGACAGGAAAATTAACAATTATGCATCTATATGCAGAATTATGGCCCTGATTTGGGAGCTTGTGTGAGCTCTGGGTGATGTGAATGCTCGGGGAAGGACCTTTCAGGAAGGATGGCTGTGAACCAGATCAATGATCCACTTTCTTCCACCTGAAAACTGTAGTTGCAAATGCAGTGAAATACTTTTCTACAGTCACTAAGATATTTTCTTGGCTTGCTAAATGGGAAATGCTGTGCTCTGGTGCGTTTCAAGCCTCGTAAGTGATGTGCAATGGTACCATATTGAAATGCCTTTTAAAAATCCAATCAAAATAATTGATTTTTCATAGACAGAGCTCAGTTTGTCATTGAGTTGCATTCCTCACAAACCCCTCAGAAATGTAGCCTGCCAATAAAATAGACAGAATGATTACAAAATCGCTATCAGTTTTGGTTGTGATGTATGCTTTGGCATCCTTACATTGAAATGTTTTATTTTCTTCCAAGACTGAAGTGCCAAGAAAGAACATTATTTTATTTTGTAGCTGCCCACTAAACTCCTAAAACTGAATAGGTAAAATTCCAGACTTTAGTGAGCGCCCTTTTCTAACTGTGATTCATCTGCACGTAATAGTGAAATATTAAAACGACATTCTAGGCAGATATATGGTCATACAAATCCAACCTTGTTGTAAAATTTAAAAGTAGAATTTATATTTTAAAGATAAACAGATTTAAGGTAAAGCAGTAATTACAATTTCAGTGGCTTTGGGAGGATGGCTTTGGTTTGGATTTTTTTTTAAATCTGTTTCAGCTTTATAAGAGAGAAATGCAGACAAATAGCAGAAGTTTTGCATATGCTAAGGAATGGATACATAGCAGATGAAAATCAGTGTAGCTCCACTGAAACCAAGGGAGCTTTTCAAGATCAAAAAATCAGAAAGAACCAAAATTTGACCTATTATTTTTATGGCTTTTAAAAAGGGGCTTTCATAGACAGCTCAGTTTCCCCTCTTTCTTTTTTTTTTTTCAATAGAACCCATCAATTCACAGATGTCTTGCAGACATGCTAGATAGTAAAAGTGCATTTTTTATTAAATAAGTGTGGCTACAATAACAGTATTCATTGTGATTTTACCAAGGAATGCTTAAGACTTACAGCCCAGACCAGCCTTGCATATCACCTTGCTCAGAGCCTTCCTGATTTTGGAGGTTCACAAAGCAGACACACAAGATTCTGTTGTGTGGGTCCAGTTCCAAAGATTATTGCTGAATATTAAAGCAGCGTATTTAAACACTTGGCTACTATTTTCTGGAGCATGACCATCCACACTTGGTTGTTTGTTTGGTATCAAAATCTGGAGTTTTTTTCACTCATATGAAATACACGAAGCTACAGAGGGTAATAAAAGTGTGATCAAGGTGTCTATATCCTTTGTGGTGTGAATGGACTGGTGCCAATTTTACATTATAAGCATTCCTATTATGTGTGGATTTTTATAAATTTAAATCAGAAAAATGACAGTTCATTCCCATTACAGAACATTATTTTTAGATTTAGCTGTTACTTGTTTGCCCTTCGGTACAGGAGATGTATCTTAGGGGTTTGCTGGGGTTTTTTAAATTGAAAAGTTTGAATGCTTCTTTCTCAAAAAAAAAAAAAAAAAAAAAAAAAAACCCCAAAAAAACCCAACAACCCAAAACACCGAAAAAGCATGACAAAAAATCACAAGAGAATCCTACTATTCAATTATTTAAGACAGTGAAATGAATTTAATATTAGCTGCAAAGTAGATTGAAATATATGGTGACATGTAAACCCTAGCCAGCAATTTTTTTTTTATCTCTTTTAAAATCAGCTGAAGTCAAATAGATTATTGGCTCAAGTGGGACCCGTGAAGTTGTAGCATGAGAATATGGCAGTAGACAGCAAATTCTCTGAGTAGAGAAATTTAAGGGATAGAGGTTTCAATTATTTATCAGCTTAGATGCTGTATATTTTTTTTTTTCAATCAGAGATTGGTTTGGCACGAAGTAGAGGTTGCCTGAGATTCCTAAAAAGGGATTAAAAAAAAGTGTCGCTAGAGCCAAATCCTGAGGTCAGTGACATGGTTACTCCTCAAGATTTTAGGTGAGCTCTGAGCCCTGTGTTCACCCAGCATCCTCTCTTTCACCTCTTTTAAGAGAGGGTGGCACTCAGCACGTGGTTTAGCTTCCATTTCTGTCTGCCACAACTGTTTTGATTTAGTTCTGAAATGCTCTGAAAGCTGCAGAACAAAAGCAGAGTTTGAGTCTAGGGAGAGCACTATGGTTTGTAAGATTTTAATCATCCGTCTCACTAGCATGTGTTCCAGTGAAAGAACATACAAATGGAGCTTGCTGAATAATGTCTAGGATCAGCTGCCCTTTTCCAGCAGGAATTCACTTAATGCACAGAAGGATGAATTTTCAGCATGAAGTTTGCAGTCACACTGACAGTGTCATTGTCATTTTACTTCATTCTTTTTTTGGTTTTTTTTTGGTTTGTTTTTTTTTGTTTTTTTTTTATCTTAATAAAAACACAAGGAAGAGAAGGTGGAGCACTCACTGAAGAATTATAGCTAGGAAAAAAATAATTGAATCAAGTTACAAAAGGATTGTGTATCCCACGAGACAGTCCTCCTCCTGCCTCATTGTATTAATTACTTTGTCCATAAGGAATGCCAAACAAAGACCACAGAAACAAAATCAGTCCTTCTGTTTTGATTGGGATATATTTCAATCCTAGCAGGATATTGTCGTACCTATCTTTTATTTGTAAAAGCTGGCAGTCATTCCAGATATTGCCAGCATAGCACACAAACACATGCAGGAATTACTGTTAGATATTAACTGTGTGTATTGAATGCTTCATTGCATCTATTTAAGAGTCTCATGAGAAAAATCTCAGCGTATGCACAGAAATGACATGTGTTGCCACCACCACAGCTGCTACAGTATTTTCACACTTTAGTGTGCTGTCTCATGGCAATCAGGAAACTATTATTTTGTGTAAGAAATAAAGAAAACTTGAAATGGTGGGTTTTGTTAGCCCTCAGCACTTTGTAAAAAATCAAACCCCACACCCTAATCCCTGCAATCTACTTCCAAATAAAATCAGCCAGCTATGCATTCTCTGCTGCCTGTCTCCCAGAATATCACTCCTTCTCACTTGACAAAAACACTGCCTTTGGCTTTTTGTGAGAGTGGAACGTAAGATGTTGTGAAATCTGGGATCCAAATGATATGGAACCAGATTTGCCAGTGCAATGCCAAGTTACCGTGTTTAACGTACATGCTTGGAATATGTTTTCACAAATAAACTTAAAGAAATGCCCAAGCAAAAGTTGCTTTAAGTGTTTCTCCATTGCAACTAGATGGCCTGACACCCCAAAGGTCTGACACAGTGATGTTGCCATTGAGGTTTTACTTCCCTCAAAATGCATTATACTGTGTTTGCATATTTAGATTTCAGAAGAATGAGCATCATAAATGCATGTAACCAACAGTATTGGTAGTATACTTAAAAAAATAAAATCTTTGTTGCTTTAGAATCTGGTAGCGTGAATAGAAATTGAGCGGATGATCTGAGCAACAGGATCCTCTCCACAAAGCAGAGACAAAATTTCCCTTCATTACTTGTTCCCAGTGCAGTGGGATCATAGCTGTTAATCTGCACATGGCAGCTTCCCAGGTAGGAAGCTGAATGCATCTCTGCTCCCACCCCTATTCCCAAAGCACCGGAACCTGGCACCAAAATCCTGGTATGTGTGTGCAGCAGCCTCCCTGTCCCTTGTCTCCCTTGTTAGAGCCACTCTTGGTGTAAAACTGATTTTCCTTCAGAAGGGGTTTGGGATTTCCCTTGTTGTAACAAGCTACGAATTTTCTGTGTGAATATTGAAAAAGTCTGCTTTGTATTCTGCTGTGCAGAGCATCAGTAAGCCACACTGAGAGCAGGGGACTCTGGAAATGTTCGCACAATTAGTGAGAGCAGCATGGGGCAGCTCTTGGTGGGGACTAGAAAAGGACACAAAACTTGCCACATAAGAGTTAAAAAGGAATGGAAAACCTCCACTGCCTCTGGGTAGACAGAAGAGAAGTTACAAACAACATATTTTTACCCAGAAGAAAGTAGCAGATATTCCTGGGACAGCACAGAGAGCGTCTGGAGTGCCTGTAGTGATTGCAGTGTAGATTCTGCAGTTTTAACTTTGTCTTAGGTGGTTTAGTGTAAGGAGTTAAAATCCTGACATGACTTTCATCAATAAGAAGGACATAAAGCTGCATTTTAAAAAAATAAAGGTTGCAAAGTTTTTGGGTTTTGTCTTAGAAAATATTTTCAGTATGCAGCTTTTCCTCTCCGAACCCTCCTGTCTATAACAACCAAATGCCTTCATTACCAAAATGGAAATGCCAATGCCCAGAGGGTTTATGGTATCCAGATTTTGTGTGAAAATATGTGCCCACAGCCAACTAATAGAGCACTGGGACCATTTCTCATTTTATTTTTTAAAGACAAATATACACTGCTCCCTGTACATATGGCCCAGTCCTACTTAGAATTTGCAAGTTAGAACGATGTAATAAGCAGTGTTGATGTCTACAGATTCTGTGTTTTGGCAAATGGGAATGAGAGCCGAGGTTTTTCAGGGAGATGGTCCTTACTGCAATGTAAAGTGATAAACTCATCCAGGTATACATGCTGCATAGAGTATGAGAGAAGCAGAAACACAAATTACACCGTGGTATTACTCTACGCATATGAGTGAGGGGGAAAAAGCCACTAGAGTAGGCAAAGTCTGAAACAGGGTGTTGTACATCCTTGGACCTTCAACAGATGTTTTCCAGCCGCCTTTTCTCACTCCAGGTGCTGATAAGAAAACGGAGTCTTTACTCAAAGTCAGCCTGCCATGTCTGTCAGGACTCTTCCCATGGGTGAAAACTGCTTTTTATGGTGTGTTCTACAAAAGATTTGAAGAAAATTTAGGACATTGCCATCAGAAGTAGAGATGAGGTTTGAAGCAGCCTGAGATAGAGCAACATAGATGAGGCTTGATGGAGCTGTATTGCAGCATCTGAATTGCTGTTGCCTTATGCTAATACCCTTTGTCTTCATCTATCCAGCACAGCATTATTACTGTGGTGCTGTGTGATTAAACCAACAGAGTCTTTAATTAAAGAATAAGAAATCCACAGATCATTTCACATATTACAGTGCTACTAGATTTAGTAGGTATACACATCTTATTACTGCTGTTGCTGCTGTTGCTTCTTCTTAATATATCTCCTAAAAATATCAGGAAAATAATTATTTTCCATGTACATCGCACCATGTCTGATTTTCCTTGGTGAATTCACATGCATAGCAGCTACCTACTGACTTAGTAACCAATTATGTGAAATCATGTAAAATCATTGGACTATTTGCGAAACTCAACCAACTGCTTTTAAGGTTTGATATTTCTATTCCATGAGCTTATAAACGTACAATAGAATTGCTTTTGTGACTATAGCAGAGGAATTGCTGATTATTGACCAAGGAGAAGCTTATTATTAGTCTTGTCAAGATGACAACTTCATTAATTATCCAGTGGTTTTGTTGATCATTTCATTTCGTCATATGAATAATTTAAAACTTTGATACATACAGTAATTTTCGTGTAAGGCCTTCATATTGGTCAGCTTGTCAGACACACATAGAAGACTTAAAGCCCAAATTAAATATCCAGTGTCCTTTTCAATCTCGGGGAAGTTAATTGAAACACTGTTGCTTCCTTCATTTCTAAGCCTGCTGCAATAGTCTAAAAGAAATTACTAAATAAAATGTCTTAACTTCTTAAGGAGAATTTTAATAAGCTCTGTATTTTACTTCATCACTACTACATTTTTGTGACACAAATAATATTTCCATGTGCTGTCTCCCATCTCTTTCTCATGGCAAGGCATGTAGAAGAATTAAGAGCAAGGCACTAAGGGACAAGTGATAGAAGAGCTAATAAAGCATTAACTGTTGGAAAGTAGATCTATATTCCCGGTCTAAAAAGAAAGAGAAAAAACTCTAATATTATTTTTTTACTACTTCTATGATATGGAATTGCTGAGGACCATCCCAAATGAAGTATCAAACATGAGCTGTGGTTTTGAGTCACTGCCTTTGAACAGCATTAATATTTTATTATTATGCTGCTTTTATTTTTGTGTTGGGTACTGATATGTTCCTTACCTCCACAGTGTCTGAAGATGGAGTCACCACTACATTGCACCTTGGTGCAGTCTCATTGACACACAACTGAGTAAAATAAAAAAGTATTCTTGCTAAATTTTCAGTGTATTTAGAACCAGAGATTGTTTTCAAAAGCTGATGAATAGAAACAAAAATTTCGAACTAAGTCTCTTACCCAAATTGAACACAATAAATGTTTACTCTAGGAAATAATTAAATGCACCCAGAGTGTCCATTCAGAATGTAAATGAATATTCACATGCTAAGCATACAAATTGAATGTTTTCCACAAAACTCTTTCCTTATCCAGTTATAGATCTGATAGGGTACCTGAAATATTTGGTCTCTGATTGATCAGCTTCTCCAAAAGTCCTGCATTATGTCTCTGTGTAGGAACAGGCAGCCAAGGGGTTTGGTGAATATCTTTAAACTAACAAGGGAAAAGATTTCAAAAGTTATCAATAAGAAGCAAACAATTGCAATACAAAAATCTGGTTTCTTTTTTTGTACTTCTGTAGGAATTAGTCAAAAATGTGGTAATGGGACCAAGTCATCTAGAAATGTAACATCCAGAAACAGCAGTTAAAAACGTTTGTCATGTGTTCCAATTATCCGTGGCATCAGGTGGAGAAAGGCATCAACACTTCATTGGAATAAGCTTTGAGACTGCACTTGGTTGCCTTCCAATGTAAGGACACACTGATTGCTCTCATGCTGCTCACCCAGATTCTCTCTCTCAGAGAATTAACTCTCTTTTGATGGAGATCAGTATTTAAGGGACGCCCCAGAGACACACACTTATTTTTGAAGTTGTTCTCAGTTGTGGAACACCCTTCCAATACATTAGAGGGACTTTGATATTTTATTTCTAGCTGCCATTTTGCCTAGTGTGATTTTAGTAACAGTCTTTATCAGACTCTAATGACTTCTGGATCTTTCTGTATTGAGTATAATGCAAAATTACCTCAGATTATTCAAATCTGAGATAACAGTAGGACCCGTGTCATATCTCTAGAGAGAAAAGGAAGATACATACACCCAGCTAAAATGCTTGACAAGAACTCAAGGGAGATCAGCAGGTCTAATAGCCAAACCTAGCAAAGTATACATTCCAGTCAGGAGCAAGAGATAACCTTCATGGAAGGTTTCTTAAAGGATCAGTCTTTTTTTTTCACAGATCACCCATACTATTAGGATGGGTTTTGTACCACTTAAGGAGAGTTGCCCTTAACCTAATGGAGCTCTGGGCACACCCTCTTGGTTAACATCACCTGTGATTTTCACAGGAATCTTATTTAGGCCTTTGTACCTTAGGTCTTTGTGTATGTCAGCGGGATCAGAACTCGTGGCAGGCTTAACTCCCCTCCAGCAGTAAGTACAAAGCTCTACTAGCTCACTGTGCTCAATTCAGTAAATATTTTTGGTATTGAGAATATTGATTTGCTAGGCAAGTTTATGTGGTCAGAGCAATTTCTTCCCTGGGAAAGAGACTTGAGAATTTGAATTTGCCTTTTCACTTCCTGAAAGGTCTGACAGTGCATCTAATATTTTGCAGATTTTTTTCTCTTCTTTCACAACAAATACAGTTCCAGGGTCACTTACCAATTTATTATCTCTGAAATGTAATTCATGCAATTAGTACTGGAGATGCATGGAAAAACGCTGATATTGGCCTTGTCTTTTCCTTTCAGGTGTTCTTTGGTTGAAAATGCTTTTATTCTTGTCCTAACAAAAAATTCTGGTGCCTTTAGTAATGCCATTCACTATGCAGTTAAGCAGTCTTGATGACAATCATTATCATTCCTCTTACTTTATCAGCTGCTCACACTTGGATCACAGAAACACTGCTGCTGTCCTTCCTAAGGAATGCAGTGCAGCTGTGCCATTGGTCTAGGGTGGGAATTCATCCTTGTTATCCAGGTGCTAATTAATTCAATTTTTAATGTCCTACTACATATGCAGATGGGTGTTCAGGTGATGGTTGATAATTACTTTGAGCAAGATGAGGTGCAAAAGGAAATGGTTTGTACCAGTGTGAAATAAGTTCTTGAAGCAGATCCAGTTACATACATGGTGCAATGTATTTGTAGGGATGTTACGAATGGGGTGTGTGACTTCATACAATATGTCCCTTAATATGAGGTTCAAAATAATCCTTTCCAAAGCTATATAAATACTGAAAAACCATACTTTAATTTTTTTGCGTTGTATGCTTCAGTGAACTTTAACTTTTTGAGGATGTGAACATCTCATATTGTTCATGAGATTGGAGGAGAAGAACTCCACTCAATCTTGGCATACCATGCACATAAGATAATTTGTTTACAAGTAAACACAGCGTCCCTATGTCTTGTTTTTAATGGAAAAGAGATTAATTTTTTTTTATTTCAGACATCACATACAGTTTCAATGGCAAACTTTCATACCGCCTTTGTCTCTGGATAATTTTGGGTTTTCTAGTTAAACCACAGAGAAGCTAGATTCTAGGAACCATTCAGTTTGGCTGATTAAGATTAGGTAATGAATAAAGAAAGAAATAATTAAAGCAAACTGTTTAGAAACCTTGATTTTGAGAAGTCAGAAGTATGCTTAATGAAGTAAATGTTTCCCTGCAGTAAACTTCCAATGGTTTCCCTGTTCTGTTATCTGCAACTTTCTAAGCTGTAACACAGAATTCAAGAGAAAACTGAAAACATGTAGTAACCAATTAAAAATAGGAAAAAATATTAAACTAAAAACCTAGGTCTAAAATTGAAATAATTTTAAATATTTGGGGGGAAAAAAGTAAACTGAAGTGTTTAGGTATTTCCAAAGTTTACAGTTTTCAGAAGAGTATTGCTAGCAAATTTCACATTTGGAATTCATGCACCAAGGAATGATGAATACTATACTTTTCTCTTCTGGTATTTGGAACTTTTCTTGTTTAGATGCATATATATGTATATATACATATATATTTATATTTTTAGCATTAATAGTTTCTTCAGAATACCCCAGGAGAGGAGAGTTTTTACAGGGGCCTACACAAATTCCTCAAACCTCCACTTAAAAAAAAAACCCTTGACACTGAACATCTTCTCAGACAGCAAAAGCCAAGATGCAACACAATGAAAAAATAATTGCATAAGTTCAGGAGGGGAGAATGAACTCCCTTGATCAAGTATGAGATAACAGCTACATTTGCTAAAAAAATTAGAAGGCAACAAAAGCACTGTGACAAATCATTGTTAAAGTGATAATGCTGTCAGAATGAAAGAAACATTTCAGTGCATTAGCATCAAACTAGCCAGCCCTAAATTGTGTGATAACTGTACTTGACATAAATAGTAGTCTGGACAGCTATAACAAAGTGGTCATTTTTTAAAATATTTTTTAACAATCAAATTTTCTGAAAACACCAGAGTGTGAATTATTGATATTCAAGTTCAAAGAAGGTCTGCAAGTATAGCTACCTAGCAGAATTAGGCCAAAAAATTAAATCTGTCATTTTGCTGAGCTGAATTAGGGTTGTTTTCCATAACTTGAAAACACTGAGACTTTGAGTGTACCACTTGGGGTGGAGTTGGAAAATGTCAGGAACAATATGACAAACCAATAAATACTAACACAAGTCGTATAGAAGGGTGGGAAAACTTTGAGTGGTTGGAGAGGAAGCATTTGTTCCTAGTAAATTAATTATCTGAACCACAGACAGTGATCTCAGAGAGCTGCTGATTGCCAATCCTTCTTCATGAGCCTCCTCCCCAGTTTCCTTTCACACGCTCCCTTCACTCATTTCCCCCTACTCCTTATTCCTGAATGCAGGACTTTGGAGTGCACATCTACTTGTCCCTTTCCTCCTGCCTGGTGTCCCCCTTCAGCTCTGCCTGCCTGACATCCTCATTCTCTTTGTTTTCTCATGGCGAAATTTTGCTATACCACAGGGGTGACTCCCCTGGCACTGCTTTTATCTGAACGGCTTGCAGAGGAAAAAAGAACTCCTTTACTGTAAATCATTACCATGGTCCTCCCTTCAGGAGGACTTCCTTTGTTGCCTGTTGTTGATTGTGATGTTGTGTCTAGACTTGAGCACTAATCCTGAGGGTGCTCTTTGCCTGCCTGGCTACTCGCCCCAGTGATCCCATTGACTCAAACAGCAGTTTTGAGTGATTAAGAATAGTGAAATCTGGTATTTCATCTTTGTCTGCTAAATACAAAAGATAGTCCTTCTAGTTATACAGTGCTTTCGGGAAGCATCAGAGGAAAAACATCTAGCAGCAACCATTTCCTGATCTACCAGTTTAAAAAAAAATAAATAAAATTCATTCCCATCCAGGCCTGATTAAACTTCAATTTGNTTGCTAAAAAAATTAGAAGGCAACAAAAGCACTGTGACAAATCATTGTTAAAGTGATAATGCTGTCAGAATGAAACAAAAATTTCAGTGCATTAGCATCAAACTAGCCAGCCCTAAATTGTGTGATGACTGTACTTGACATAAATAGTAGTCTGGACAGCTGTAACAAAGTGGTCGTTTTTAAAAATAGTTTTTAACAATCAAATTTTCTGGAAACACCAGAGTGTGAATTATTGATATTCAAGTTCAAAGATGGCCTGCAAGTATAGCTACCTAGCAGAATTAGGCCAAAAAATTAAATCTGTCATTTTGCTGAGCTGAATTAGGGTTTTCCATAACTTGAAAACACCGAGATTTTGAGTGTACCACTTGGGCTGGAGTTGGAAAATGTCAGGAACAATATGACAAACCAATAAATACTAACACAAGTCGTATAGAAGGGTGGGAAAACTTTGAGTGGTTGGAGAGGAAGCATTTGTTCCTAGTAAATTAATTATCTGAACCACAGACAGTGATCTCAGAGAGCTGCTGATTGCCAATCCTTCTTCATGAGCCTCCTCCCCAGTTTCCTTTCACACGCTCCCTTCACTCATTTCCCCCTACTCCTTATTCCTGAATGCAGGACTTTGGAGTGCACATCTACTTGTCCCTTTCCTCCTGCCTGGTGTCCCCCTTCAGCTCTGCCTGCCTGACATCCTCATTCTCTTTGTTTTCTCATGGCGAAATTTTGCTATACCACAGGGGTGACTCCCCTGGCACTGCTTTTATCTGAACGGCTTGCAGAGGAAAAAAGAACTCCTTTACTGTAAATCATTACCATGGTCCTCCCTTCAGGAGGACTTCCTTTGTTGCCTGTTGTTGATTGTGATGTTGTGTCTAGACTTGAGCACTAATCCTGAGGGTGCTCTTTGCCTGCCTGGCTACTCGCCCCAGTGATCCCATTGACTCAAACAGCAGTTTTGAGTGATTAAGAATAGTGAAATCTGGTATTTCATCTTTGTCTGCTAAATACAAAAGATAGTCCTTCTAGTTATACAGTGCTTTCGGGAAGCATCAGAGGAAAAACATCTAGCAGCAACCATTTCCTGATCTACCAGTTTAAAAAAAAATAAATAAAATTCATTCCCATCCAGGCCTGATTAAACTTCAATTTGAACTTGTCCTGGCCAGAAAATGAACAGTCTACGGTGTCTGGATTTTTGCCTACTTGAAAAAGCTTGTGTGTGTGTGACTGTGTGTGTGTAGGAATATGATTTATGAAAGTATTGATTTTTTTGTTAAATAATGAATTACATGTCTTACCACAATATTATTTATCAAACTTTTTTGTCATATAATTAAATTGTCACATAATGGATTGCAGCCATATAGATTCATTAAATATTAAAACCTACATATGACACAATTCACTTTTCCTTTAGCTAACAACACAATTCCTCTGTTCTTTTCCATTAAGGTCAACAACAGCTGTTCTTTAACCTTACCATAGAAGTTGTAGCTTCCTTTTACCAAGGTTAGGAAATAGATGGTGAGGAAAGTCACAAGGTTTGTAAGTTTACTTATTTTCAGTTTGGAAGCTGATTCTTGGTGATCCTAAGTCTGTTCAATAAACTTTAATTGTAAGAACTAATGGATCTTTTTGACATGGGGTGGCTTCATCAGTTTCCTCCAGGTGTGAAATGAGCAAGTCTGCTGAGCTGTAATAGAATGGCAAGAGTCAAATCTGGGTTCCTGTTATGGAGAGAAATATTTATTTGATGTCTCTGTTTGACTAAATTCTCAGTCTGTAAGCAGGGAGCAAGAAAAGGACTTGAGAGAAACATTTTCTCATGGTACAATTTTGAATAATACAAAGTGAAGAGGAAAAAAACTGTTCACCACCATCTCAAATGGAGCTCTTAATGGAATTTAAAATATATTAAAATTGAAATGTTTTAATCCATGCTGGAAGAGAAGTATGTAGATAAACTGTCAAGTAACAGTAACCAGAAATTGTATTTGAGAAAGAGAGGAGGAAGTCATCAACTATAATTGCATCCAATGAAAGGCACTAAGACCCCTTTCAAGAACAAGTTCCTATTCAAAAAAGGACTAAACAACCTCTATCTGAAGATAATGTTTTTAGAATATGTTCTCTGCAGTATAAAGTATAGTACATAACTGCACTCAAGTGCAGAATTATCTTCAGCTAAGGGTAACCCTAGTGATCTCCCGTCTGGCAGCAGTACTTTTGAGTAATCATTAGAAACATAAAAAAGCAACAACCAAGCCAGAAAAAAAAAGAAGCCCTCAATATAGAAATTTTTTAATATGAATTTCTACCCTAGATGTTTTGTAATAATAAAGAAATTTCTTGTTTTGAGGGAGTACTGCACTGCCCAGGTGTAGTCAATATGTTGAGGTCAAATTTCTTCATGCTGCTTGTTTGGTGCTGCATGATGTGAGAGTTAAAAACGCAGCTTCCCATTTACAAAAAATAGAATTGCTTAAATTTTTGAACCCCTGATGCCACACTATGGCGTGATTTTTTTTTCCGTGTCATAAATTTTACAAGCAGTCTTATTATTGCATTCCCAATATTGCTTAATTTTCTTCTGCTTTCAAAGTTCATTATCATTTATGAGATTGTGACTTGAACTTTAATTACTTGTAACAGGAGTCTCACTAGGGATTTAAAACAAACTAATTTTGCACTCTACCTTTAGGGAAAGGAGCATGACCAAACTTTAATATACACTGTGGAGTAGGAAATGTATATGGTAAAGCTGACTGCTTCTAAGTGCCTTGGGTGGGATTCCTCCTACTTTTACGACTCTACAACCTGTCTGTCTGTCTGAACTAGTTACCTAAAGTTCCTTTCTAGTCAAGAAGGATAAATAGGCAGCTCCAGGAGCACAAAATCAAGCTATTTACCCCCTTTAAAATGCCTCCATTGATTTTAAATAAAGTCTAGACTACTAAGTAGTCGTTCTAGACCAAATACATGTACTCTGTGGTTTAATTGTAGGTCTGCCATCTTAGCCAAAATAAATCTAGTTTTAGAATATGAGACTAAAGCAGACAGGATAACCCAGGCAAGCATATATCCTTTCTCCCACCAGTTTAGTAAAAAATCTAGCAGTTTGAAAAATGATGATTTCAGTTCCACAAACTTAAAATATAGGGGTTTACTAGACTGTGTAAATGTCATGTGAGTTTATTGGGTTGTTTTAGGTTTTTCTCTGAAAATCTAGGATAGGTTTTTCATGAGTTGCATGATTCTCCCAAAGGGTTCTAAAAAGAGCAACTGTACCCAGAATAGGAATCCTGTGCTTTTGTAAAGGTACATATATTCATATAATCATTAAGGTTGGAAAATACCTCTAAGATCATTGAGTCCAAACATTAATTTAGCACAATTGTGAATTACTTAGGTCATGGAAGGGCCAGTATTTTGTGATCAAAATTAGGAGCTCATTAGGCATTTCTTAGCTGTAATGTGAGATCTGTATCATCTCCTTTCTTGATCTGTTTTGCTGCGTGTTTCATCCTTTCCTGTAAGTGACTAATATATATAGGGTAGCTCCAGTGTATAAGGCTAATACTCATTGCTATCTATTGATGCACAAAAACCTGAATATTCTGACATTTCAACTATGTACTTTGCTTTTACGTAGTCCTCAGTAAAATAATAAGTGGCCTTGTTAAAAAGCATGACATTTATTTTCCAGTTTCTTCTGTGGTTTTATGGGGTTTTTTGGTTTGTTTGGTTTGGTTTTTGGTTGGTTTTTTTTGGTTTGTTTTTTTTTTTTTTTAATGCTTGAATGCTTGTATTTTACATGATCTGTTCTCAGTAAGCTTCTGGAAAATCTGGAATCAAGGCTGACAGTTTTCCAGTAAACAACTATTCAGATGAGATATAGTCAGTCTTAAATGTAAGAAGCTAACATTTTTCAGAAGGATTTCATAATTCATTTCACTCAGCGATTTGGAAGATATTGCTGCTGCCCATCCTGGTGTGACTACAAAAGCAAGCCTTATGAGTATTTTATTATGTCTCTCTCTTTTTTTTTTTTGTGTTCCTTTTTTATCTGTTAACATTCACAACTGTACACCAGAACAGATTCCCATATGTGGAAACAGTGGTGAATTTTTTCAGCTGCTAGATATTAACTTTTTCCCTAGGTTTAAATTAGATATTAGGAAGAAATTATTTGCTGGAGGTGGGGTGAGGCACTGGGACAGGTTGCCCAGAGAAATTGTGGATGCCCCATCTCTGCAAGTGTTCAAGACCAGGTTGGATGGGGCTCTGAGCAATGTGGGGATAGTGGAAGGTGTCCCTGCCCATGGCAGGGGGATTGGAACTCAATGATCTTTAAGGTCTCTTCAAACCCAAACCAGTCTTTAATTCCATGGTCTTTGGTGGTAGCTGGTTCTTTCCTTGAAAAACAATTGAACAGGAAGGGACAAATGGCTGAAAGAAATAAAAAATTCTCCTGAATTATCATTCTTGCTTTAAACAGTCTTTTCAGATACAGACTTTTTTTCCCTCTCCTATTTCCATTTGTAGTTTTTAAACATTGGTTCCTTCTTACTTCATTTCCCTCTAACTTTTGACCTAGTGTACACTACCCTCAAAATACTGCCAGATATTTTTTCTAATGTTGCAGTGGCTCCTTTTTTAACTAAAGGATAACCAGCACCTGCAGCAACTTTTCTCCTACACAATACACAACTCTGCAGAATATGAACCACATGCTGCTTTATGAGATTTATGTGCCAGCACAGGTGAAATTTGAATTTTCCGGGACGAGTGCCCTAGAGAATGAAGTCATCAGAGGAAGCATGGCACAACCAGACCCTTAATTAGACAGTATGAGAAAGGGAGGAGGTGACCCCTCAGAATGTTTTTAAACTTCTCCTGTGGCCTGTCTCATTGCTGCAGTGCTGAGGGGGTGCTGGACGTGCTGCAGGCATTGAGAGGGAAAAGGGGAAGGTGGGGGCATGGGGATGGGGTGGTTCCACCGCCTTCAAACCCCTCTGTGGCTGGGGCACGGGTTCCTGCATCTCACCTTGGGTGGAAGCACGTGCTGCAAGCCCTTCGCTGACGGGTTTCCTTGCAGGGCCTTTGCAGAGCAGTGGCAAAACCAGCGCTCATCAGCCAGGCTGCTGAACTGTGAACTGCAATTAGCAAACACTCTCTCAAAACACCAGGATGAGAAATGGGGCCAAGGAAGTGTTATAATCTGTTGTGGAGACTCCTAAGACTAAATGAATTTTCCCAATTAATCTGCAGGACACTGATACATGTGCCAGGTTCTCAATTTTTAATTTAATATTTAATTTTAATCTTGGTTTTGTTTCTGTTCTCTTGAAATAGCCTACTTAAAAGTAAAATGTGTTTTGAGTACATTTTTCATTATATTCTACTGCTGGCTGTTCCTTTGATAAATGAATGCTAGAATTGACTTTTTGATATGTTTACTGCTAAATCATTAAATATCACACCTTGCCTTTTAGATACCTGGCAAGCATGGTATTAGATAAATATAAGTAGACAAAATTATTTTCCATTCCCATTAGAGTCTAAAGCATCTACTACTTCACTGAAGTTGCTGTAGTAGGTGATGGGGTAGATAATTTTATCATTTCTTTCTGTCAGATTTCTTCATCCTGTCACTTTCAATTGATGCTAAGTAGTGTGGAGTACATAACCATCAGTTCTTAATACATCCTAAAAAATTCGTAATCTGAATTGCACTGGGAGCAAAACTATTAACCTTCTTGTATTTTTTGCTACACCTCATACATTTTTTTAAGATGTTACAATATGCTGGTGAGTGTGGTTTGGGGGTATTCTTTGTATGGTGCTTATTATCTAGTGGTATTCAATGATGTGGAACATTTGTTGGAAAATACATGTGTAAGAATTACTCTAGAAGGTTTCCTAGAGCAGAATTTTGCCCTTGGCTTATTGTTTGAGAAATGATGGAAAAACATATGGACATGTATCAGTATGTGCATGGATAATTTCAAGTGTTGCTTCACACTTGAAGTGTGAGTCAATCTATTATGCAAAAAAATGACACTTTTGATGAGGCCAGAAATGCCAGTGGGAGAATAGTGATATTTTATTAATCATTCTCCTTTTCTTGTAATTATTCCTGTAATAAAAATTTGCAAGAGAACATGAAAAAATCATCTGTGAAAGATAATCTTACCCAGAAAAGATTTAGAGCATAAAATTAGGATTCATTTATGATACGTAATTTTAAAACATTTTCAAAAGCATTTTGAGAAACCGAAAAGCTTAAGTACTAAAATACCATTTAAAGGGTGTCAGTGTCATGCATACCTAGTTTCCACATTTCCCACCCCATACTCCTGTATTAGTGCTTTTATTTTACTGAAACAGATAAAACAACCTACACTGCATTCAAATAAAGATAACAATCAACCTTCATTTTTTTGGTGAGCAGAGAAAGTTTTGTAAGAGGAAACTACTGAAGAGTTACAGTATTTAAGCCACACTTTTCCCAGAGATTCTCTTTCTTTTGGTACTTCAATAATTAGATGTCAAGCTTCAGGTACCACAAGAATGATTCCCAGATGTATCCACAAGTGTATGGAAATGTAAAATATAGGGGTGTATACCACAGACATTTGTACAGTTTCTCTGGTTTTCTTCCATTCCTTGTATTTTTAGTTTAATTCTGGAACCCTTTTGGTTATAACAATTTGTTAGATCCCATGATGATTTCTGACCTGATAGTAGCAGGATAGGGAACCTGCCAAAATCCTCACATTGAGGTGGAGGTAGGTAGAAGATCCTCAGGCTATTGTGTTTTCAGTGAGATTTTATTTTTATTGTCAGCACATCAGGATGGGATCTGGGCTCTCGCCTTCTCAGTAGGCTTTGAGTTTGTGATTTAAAAGTCTAGTGAAATAATAAATCATTAAGATAATTATGGTCTATATTTTTGGGTTCTGTGTAAGAAGCAATATAGTCCTGTACCACCCACAGAGATGCACAGTGTAAAAAACATGCCTCAGAGCTGGGTTTCTTTTGTTGTTGGTGGTTTTTTTCATCTGCCACATTTGTCCCTTCTGCTGGGACCCATCCTGGCTAGCTCTTTGAGGTGGAAGAGGATGTGTCTTATCTGGTCATATTCAAAGTGGGGTTTGTGGTTTTTGGGACATATACAACCACATTTTTACTCTTCCTTTTACAGAGAATTAAAAACATTTGTGTCTCTAGAAATACCTTGCAAATAAGACTCATAATCTACTTACAGCAGCAGCATTTAGGCTTTGTGTTGAATTGCACAACTCATTAGTGAGATAAAAGACTTTAGCTCAAAAAAAGGTGTTGATTATGCAGAGGCTGCCCACAGGCATACATTTCTTCCATGATGGGTCTTTTCATGACTGCACAGCCCATCATGATGTGAGCACAATGACACACATACAGGATTCTTTACATCACCTTCGCCATCTCCTAAATCTTTTGGCAATTATTTTAGTGCTATTTTTACAGTAAATTTTATAATTTTCATTCCTCTTTGTTAGTTTAATCGATATTGCATTCTTTTGTTTCACATGATTTTCATCTAATTTCTCTTCCTGAACTTTGTCCCTATTTACATAAACATCAGCTGATTCCACAGACTATATTTTGGCTGTGTTACCAAGGTCAGTGTGATCTCCCCCTGCCATTGTCCCAGTCCTCAAGCCTTTGGTCATATTTTCTCTCCCCCGTCCAGCTGAGGAGGGGAGAGAAGCTTTGGCAGACACTTGGCATTCAGCAAGAGTCAATCCACCACGTTTTGAAATCAGAGAAATCTTCAAAAGGCATCACTAAGATCTACATCAGTGGGTATGTCGGAAATCTTAAAATTGTTTCATTGCTCTGTGGAGTCCAGAAGTTGTTGAGTTGTTCCTTTTGAAAATATAGGCAAAATGTGATTTGCAATATCCTGTAATTTTTGTCAAGGAAGTATTTCAAAGGGAGAAGATTTCTCTAGTCAGGAAAGGGGCTGTTCTGCAGATGTGTAGAACAGAGCGATTCTATGTCCCTCGCAAAGATATTGCACCAAGACAAGAGGAGTTCATGTTAGCTTAGCAGATCTGAGGCCTCCTTAAAGTCTTCAGAAGTGATTCTTAATTTACATCAGTATAAATGACTAGTTCTTGTATTGTAATGAGGTGGTATTAGAAGACATTTACACAAAGTCATGTGAGTGGAAAATATTTTAAAAGCCCTAATCTTTAAATTGGGTAGAAAAGTTGCACTTAGCCCCATGGTTTTAGTGTCAGAAAGCATGGAAAAATATTTCCAAGGGACATGGTAGATCCCATCGCAAGTGTACAGACAATAAATTTTGCATTTCAATGCAAATTCCCAACCTATACTTCAAATAGAGCTGAGTTCATTGTACCCAGAGACTAAAGCTGTTGCAGGACTGAGCCTTGAATGTTATACTTTTTTACTTGACTATTGAATAAATTAAGCATTATAATTATTTAGGAAACTAAATTGGAATTACTTCATTATCTAAGCCTTTTCTAATACTGGAAATTGTAATCCTAAATCACCTGCTTTCTCTTGAAAATTTTGCCGAGTCCTTCAATAGCTGAAGAAGAGTGGGGAAAGTTAGATGAGACTTCTAATTGCCAGTGCCTTTGACATGCTTTTGGAAGTCACCCATGCCTTTTACATGACCGCTCTGTTACATTCTGAGAAAAAAAGAAACAGTTTTCTGCTGCTTTTGTGAGCTCTTGGCTCTTCTGCCATTCTGAAGAATGACTGGAATGCAAGTTTGTACTTTCTTCCATCCATCAGGCTATAAATACATTAACTTCATAGTTGATATTTCAAACCATGTATTCAATTTTTTTTCCTGGGTATGCAAATATTCCTTTTTTTTTCCTTTCTAATAAATAATTTTATTATTCTCATGCAACTACTGTAAGATTCTTGAGTTAGAATCCCACCTGTATATGCTGGGGTTTTTTGTAGGGGAATAATTTGATTTTGATTAGTTAGAAGGAAATTGTATTTTTTAAAAAATATGTTTAGATATACACAGAGTGGAGGGCTGGTTGCTTGCTATTTGTTGGTGTGGTTTTGGAATGAGGAGGTCAAAATCACTAATCAGAATTTAAGGTTCACTAATATGACTTGTTTTCAAATCTAATCAAATGAAACAACAATATAAGTAAAGAATTTATATTGTTGTGCTGGTGAAGTCACTAAAGATATTTCTCTATTATTCCAAGGCAGCAATAGAATGACACTTCTTCTAATTACTAGTGGCATAGAGGAAGGAAAATACACATCTGCAATTTTCTTCCTTAGTTATATGGATTTCCAACATGTCACACAGATGATCAGTGAAAATGGTGGTGTTTAGTAATTATATTCAGCACTTCAAGGGTTTGCACAGATATGTTAATAATCCCATTAATCTTCTTCCTTTATATGGAAATCTGCAGCCCAGATGTTGCATCATTTGCAAATCTTGCAATTAAAACATTTTATAACTTGCGGTTATGCAAAGGGGGGCAGTAGACTGGAAAATGGGTAAAATTGCTTGGCTAGGACATTACCATGGCAACACACTGACCTCTGTTCAATTAGTTACAACTGAAGATCCAGCTATTAATTATAATGGTCAGAGAAGGATATAATCTGAATCTCCTTTTACCTTTTTAATATGGACATTTCTCACTTGCCATAAATCTCGGACTTTAAGAGACAAAGCTCCAGACCTGAAGCATTAAAAGTGATAGTGCTGAAATACTGATGGAAAGCGGAGGACAGTAAAGGAATCTCATTCATCAGCTGTAGTCAAGGTACTACTTTAACTTTTTGTAGTCTAAGCATTCTGTCAGGCAAGCTTCAAAGTGAATATTCGTTATTGCTCATTTTAGCTATTGAAAACTACATTGTGTGCCAGCAATTATCTCTCACTTTGGAAAGCTGCTGTTAATTAGGGCCAAACTAATCACCATGGGACTTGTGGAAACAGATAGATGCCTCCTTTTGACAGAGTTTTACATTTTGCTGTAGCAAAGTTATTGTTTTCTTGGCATGCTATCAAAGAAGAGTTATCTGTTAATTATAGAAGGCACTCCACTTTCTGACATGGGAGCTGTCCGTGTACAGTCAGACAGCAGCACTCTGGCTGGGCAGTAAATTCTTTCGAGTAGGGTCATTTTTTGGGAGCTTGTGCAAGCTACAGTGCCTCCCCACATCACATTCACTCCAAAAAATGCAAATCCTCAGCCTGTGAGGCATTGAAAATTTCAGGAAATTTGTGTCTTTTTAATTTATTCTCTTTTGAGTTTTCTGTTTAGCTCTACACTGCACTAAGCAAACAGAAGACCAGGTACTCTGCACAGTGACTTCTTCCTTCCCCTTGTACAGTATGTTCAATATTCATGTAATCAATGCTGATGTGTTTTGGGGGATTGAAGTGCTTTCATTCTGTTTGCTTTTTCTTCTTTTTTTTTTTTAACACTGACCTGATAATTACAAAAGAAAGGCAGGGAGTGAGTAGTAGGATTGCCTGGCTGGGAATAACATGTCAAAATTACTTGACTGGGCAAAAGTTTAGCTAAATGCAAGGTCCTGGCAAAATATGGAGTTCCTCTTGGACTGACTTCCAGCAGTTCTGGATTAGAACCATCTAGATTAAAGTGTGCACCTAAATATGTCTCTGTTGTGCAATAATGACCAAGAAATCTCACCCCAGAAGGTATTTGTGCATTTTTTATGACAGCCATACCCTTCACAGATGGCAAGTGTGTAAATTGTGCTCTGGTTTTTCAGCCCTGTGCAGGACCCTGGTATGAAACTAGAGGCAAAGAGCAAACAATACCAAAGAGACACTGAAATTATTTTGAGGCAATTCCTATGCAAGATGTGAATTTCCTCCAATTAACCCCCAAAAAATGCCTGTGAAATCTTCTCAGCAATCATAATTGCTTTGCACTGAGTGGTGGGCAATCACATCAGGTTCAGAACTCCTTTTAGCACGTTGGTTATGGAGCTCTGACTGTTGTTGTGGTTTTTTCCCTCTCTCCTCCTCGGCCCTTTCCTGCAGTCCCACAAGGAATTTAACTGTGCAGGTAACCTCACTGCCTAGATCTCCTTTGCAGTTACTTAAGGAAGCATATCAAGACAGAGATGATAAATTGATAAAGTACCTTGTTTATCATAGGCATTCCCTTATGTATTTAACAGAATACAGTCATTGTATAGTAGATGGTTCAAAGATGCAGATCCAGCATAATTCATTTTTAAACAGTCTTCAGATTATTTGTGATCCAGAAGTGAATAGAGAGACTGAAACTTTCCATTCTTTTTTTGTTCTCCCCCAAACAGATTTTTGCAATATGTGCATGGGGGTTTTTTTGTTGTTGTTTTCGGGGTTTTTTTGGGGTTTTTTTTGGTTGTTTTTTGGTGTTTTTTGGTTTTTTGTTTGTTTGTTTGTTTTGTTTTGTTTTTTGTTTGCTTTCTATTTTATTTTGTTTGCTTTCTTTTGGTTATTTTTTGCCTTTTAAATTCACATTTAACTCCTTCTCCATCAAAACTTGTTCTGTACCCCTATCAGGATATCTGAACAAAACTTACCCTGTGATCTTCTTGGAATTATTTTGATAACACGCTCCTTCTTAGTTGTTTTTCGTTGTTTTTTTGTTTTTTGGCGTTTTTTTTAATGAAAGTAAATAGCAAAATTGAGAAATAATTTGCATCTGCTCTGAGGGAAAGACACATCTATTCCAAAATGTAGGTTACCACATATATGAGGCACTCACATAAAAGAAGAGCTTTAGGCAGTCTGGTGAGGTAGGGAAGGAATGGGTCTGGGGATGGAAGTTTGAGAACAGAAGGAACGTAATTGTAAAAAAACCCTTTGAACCCTTTGTAAGGCCACTTCTCTGCTTTGCACCATAATCCTCAGCTTTTCTTTGTAAAAGTACATCTGTACAATTTTCTTTACACTGTGTAGGCTTCATACAGTTGCCATTTGACTGCATATGGAGAAGAATTTATGCTCTGGATCGCAGCAATAGGTTTCAGAGGGTGGTGTCTGGCAATAGGTAAATTTACTATTATTAAATTTCAGTGAGTCCGCAAATTTACTATAAAGTTATTTCTGCCTACTGCTACTTGAATTGAGTTTAATGTTTCCCACTTTTTCCATGAGAGATATATATTCTGATTGAATTTATTTTCTCCATGTTCCCTAAAACATGAGTCTGGGCTATCTGAACACTTGAAACACATCTAGTTTACATTTAATCAATACCTTTTTGAGCATTTAAGTGTTTTCCATGATGTCTCTTTTAGCAATCTGTTCGAAGCCAATAAACCTACCCAGTGTTTCTTTTTCAGTGGGTAATTTTGTAAACCTTGTCTTTTACAGGAAAGTAGCTGAGACATAGAATCATAGAGGGGTCTGTGTTGGGAGGGACCTTTAAAGTCGTGTACAAAAAACCTGCAAGGAAAGCAAGATTACTTTGATTTTCCTGTAGTAATTCTAAAAACAAAGATGAGGAAAATGGGCAAATGAAGAAAAATACAGGATAAACAGGAACATCACTTAAAAACAGTGGCCACGACTCAAAAGTATAGCAGTTTTGTGTGAAGAATATACATCACAACATCTATATCGCCTGATTTATCTCTTTACATCCAGTTCTGTTTAATTCATTTTTACAGGGTTTCTGCTGTGTATAAAGAACATCCCAGTCCATCAAAATAAGGTACACTTGGGATCCAGGAGCAGAAAAATGGCTAGGCCCTATAACTTTCTCACATATCTGCTTCTTATTTATTTTCTGTGGCATAATTATATGGGTGCTCACTTGAATAACTGCTTCAAATATTGTATTTATAAGGAAGGACATGGTTGTACTGCTGCATCTTTATATTCTTCATAATTTCTCTCTAAATTCTTTGTCAGAGTCTGGAAGGTAGACTTCAGAGGGTCTGTCTTTTATAACAAATAGGTGGAGAACACTTTGTCATCTGTCCATGCAGATAAAAGGCATAGCACAGCCTTTTCCATGTGGTTAATTTCCCTCCTTTCCTCCCTTGTCCCTTTTCTTCCCAAACAGAATGGCTTGGTCTCTTCTGCCTGCTGAGAGTGGCTCTTGATCCATGATAGTCCCTGAAATTATCCCAGGGTATTTGCTGGGTGCAGCTGGTTGGCAGAGGGCAAATGTGTGTGAAGAGGGTGTCAGCAATGTGTACCATCACATCCTGGTGCTGGTTTGTCATCCATATCCATCTGGGAGACTGCAGTAGGCACAGCCTCTGCTCTAGCCACAGATGAAGTGGCAGGACACTATAGAAGCTGTGTGGCAATCCCAGTGCAGCCAAAATAGATATATGCTGAATATCCAGAAGGCTTATTATTTCAGGCTCCAGGATTGCACTTATATTTTCACAGGACTTCTGGTTTCAAGTTGGCTTATGTTCTATTAGCTGAGGAGGCATAGCTCTCTTGCATCTGCCTGGAGAATGCCATCTGCTGCTGTCTTGTCCTCAGCAGATCGAGTAGCAATAGTCGTGTGTGGTTTTACACAGAGTGAAATCCTCGCCCCAGAAACCTCTTTTTGGAGTGCTGGTTCAGTTTTGTGCCAACACAGGTGAATGAGTCTAGGAGGCTGAGTTTCATTAATCAGTGGGAATGTGATGACATAAAGTAATAAAGGGATTTTTTTTTCTCTAGCATTTATCGCAAGTATGTAGTAAAAAATGCTTGCATGCAGGGTGGCTACAGGTACATGCATATGCATGCACACATGCCTACAAACATGTGCGTATAAATGTAAGACATGTACACTGGAGAGTGTATATTTTAGAACTCCAGACTGTACCTCTTGCAGATAAGTTAGTTGAGGACAAGGGTGCTGAAATCACTTTGCCCTGAAGAGCGGGTTTTGGAAGGAACAGAATTCCTTGTGACATATGGTGGGTGGGCTTTGTAATACCTACATGATACAGTTTATCCTGTGGCTGCTCCTGTTGCATGACTCATTAGTGTGCAGGAAATATTCAGAGCTGGCCAGTTGATCAGAAATACATCAGAATAACTTTTGCTTTCTCTGTCCAGAACATGAGCTTCCATTTTAACTAGCCCTTGGTCCCTCCATGAGGAGAGGAAGGGCTCTTCTTGCAAGCCTGCAGTGGTGGGGTGGACTCTGGAATTCTGCAGTTCCAAGCTGTTTCTATCCACAGCTAGCACTAGACAGAACACAGGAAAAGAGAACCAGACACGTGTGTGTGCGTGGGGAAACGTTATTAAATTATACGCTACAAAACTGGTCCCAATGGTTTTGATTTTTTTTTTCCTCCCCCAAACAAACTGAACTTAGGATCTAAAACTTATGTTATGACAAAACTAAAATCAGAAGAATAAGTCAACTTTGTTAGGACAGGCTGACATGCTGTGACCCAAATGTCTAACCTGATATTTCTCTCACCGCTAGTAGTCACCCTACAGGCATTATCAAAGCAATTTAAACTACTGTATATCTAATTTGCACTGACATAATTAGAACATTAGTAAACTTGACTATCTAGTCGTTGCAAGTCATCATTTGCGTACGAGATGAAGTTAGAGCACTATGAAGGCTCTGACACTTCAAGGCATGATGAGCTAGAAGTTAATTTTTTAGAACATTGCAGTGTACAAAAAACTTTGTTTTATTTTTTTTTTAACCTGTGCTGCAGACATCCCTACAATATGATCCCATGTCTGCTGAAGCTTTGACATTGAAGTATTGTAAAGTGAACCAAAAAGACAACACCGAGCAGAGAGTTGCGTTTGGCGTACAAAATAGTCCCCTTGCTAGATCAAACTGCCACACATCATTCCCTGTACATCAGTAGACATAGCTTAGTCCCATCAATAGTTTACTGACCTGTACTGTGATAACATTTCCATCTCTGGAGTGCACATTTTGCAAGTCCATTTACTGGGGGATGGGGGAAGGGGAGATGACGCTGATCCTGCTTGTCGGTGCGTACCGGGAGTATCGATTGGGCACAGAACTCTCCTCTCTGACTGATTGCCGCCCCTCGTGCGTGCACGGTCTCTGAACTTTGTTGTAGCTGGATAAATGGAACAGTTTCCAGTGAGATCAGCCAGGTCTCGGGAAAACAAACATCAGCCAAATTGAACAAAAAAAAAAATATAAATAATGAAAGAAGTCCTTGACATTGCCACAGTGCACTCGATAGTCACAGACAGGCTTAGTTCTGTTGCAGGCTGTTTGACTAAGAATGTGAAAGACTGCTTGAGACAATAAAAATTTTAACATCTTGTCACACACTTTCTTCCAGAACAACTGTCCTTCCTGCTGGCCTCAGGACAACACTAAAAGTGAAAGGTCAGAATGCCAATTAACTTATCTTCCTGACAAAAAACCCACTCAGTTCAGGGATATTATGTAGCTCAATATTTTATTAATGTAGGATGGCTTTGATCTGCATTTACTTTCTGAACCTATACCGGTTTTGCTTTAAATTATTTTATTAATTATTCATATAATTAGAAATCAGCCATCAGTTGGAAATAAAGATTTTTGGACTTTGTTTTTATGTTTGTCACATCTTCATGGTAAAAGGTGACCCAAAGCAATATGAGCTGTTAGTCATTAAGTCAGTTTGCTTTTTTTCTTTTGATTTGGTGGCTGACAAGAGTATTGTAATATTGTGCACTAAACAAATTATGGGAAAAAAGATTGTAATATTGTGCAGCATCATATTCTGAGATTAATTTTCTGAATTAATAGTAATTTACAAATTCCATAAAAAGTTAGCAGGGAGACTAAAGAGCTATGGATATGCAAAAACACAGCTTGGTTATGTGAAAGTAAAGTATTTGAATAGTCTCTGCCCCTCAGCTGGAAGTTTTCCAGAGGTTCCTAATGAAATCTTGTACATAATACCAGAAATTATTCCTCTGAGGTTTTCTTTACTCTCCGTGTTTTCCTGTATCTTCTCCTCTCGTATGGATATCTAAGGCCTGTTGAAGGTCCCTGCCTTTGGCTATGAAATCAGTCACTTGCACTCCTAAGCCATCTACATTCTTGGGTGTATTCCTGATTTGGGGGAAGTTATTTTTGTTTCTGGGGTTTTTTGGTGCTCATTGGCTAACTTTTTCAGGAATAAGAAATGCTTTAACCACGTCAATTCATGTTTCACACTGAAATAGCGCTGACAGAAAAGATTTTTCCTGGTTCTCTTCCATGCACACGCCCGTCATGCTGCAAACCCTCAACATTGCCAGTATGGAAGTGCTCTGTCACCGATTTCAGCCTTCTCTGGCAGAAAGGGGTACCTGGACACGCTCTCTGTAGATGACCACTTCTTCCTAATAAAGATTGTCCAATAATCCATTCAGCATGGCAGCCTTAGAGTCTTAAATTCTGTCTTTAAAATTTTTTTTTTTCTGCATGGACTTTGCTGTTCTTGTGGATAAACCAACAGCCAAGATCCAGCTGAAGCCAATGGCCCTTTAGCTGCTCCACATCAGTTGCTCAGACCCAGCCTTACAACTGGGTGTAAGGCTTCAAGTACAAAACAGATTGTAACCATAAGGAGAAAAAGGAAAATGCTAACACTTTTAGGAGGATATTGATCTTTATTCACTTCATCTGTTTTTAGCCTGCCTTCTCCCCTTCCCCAGGAGCCACAAGTGCAAGTGGCATTCCCTGCCTTGCACAATAAACTCTTTTTGTAATGTCATATGGGGAGAAACATGCAGGCAAATTCTCTGCTTGGTTCCTTATGGACATGTACTCAGTGCAGCTCAGCCCTGTTGTGCCATGGCAGAGCTCTTTTATTCAGCTTCTCAGCTACCAGCTGTCCTTTGGCCCTCCAAAAAGATGACTTGACTCTGCGACCTATCATGGAGTTTAAATCATTCTGATGGGAAGAGTAAAGCTTTTTGAGAAGGGCTTTAAATAGTTCCTCAGAAATTGCTCTTAGGCAAACAAGCTGTGTCCAGATTTGGACTCAGTATTTGAACTGAGACACCAAGGCTGAAATGGCTGTGCTGGAACTGAGAATCCAAGATTGCCCCCAAATAGAGGCAGTTCCGTATCATGAGAAGTAGAATTTCATTGCTATAGTCTCTCTCTCATTTGAATGAGCTGTCCCCACTACTAAAATACTGTTAGAAAGAAATGAAATTCTCTTGTTCTCTACTTCTAGAACTCTTGAACTACTTGAGGCATTTAACGTCATGTTTAAGTGCTTAAGACTGGGCTGGAATATCAAATAAAGTTCTTCGCCATTTGACAGAAACATTCATGTTTAATTAAAATTCACAGATAACTAGAAACATACAAATATTAACTATCCAAAATGCTCAAAGTGTTAGGGAATTAAGGTGAGGTTTAATCCGATGTGAACTTCCCACAGTCTTCTTTGCAAAACAAGTAATGCCATCTTTTTATTTGTTCATTCACTTAGAGGTATTTTTTCCATCTAGTGCTGGATCATATTTTATCAAAACTGATTTTGTAGCATCATACACTGAAGTAGATGAAGCTGGTTTATGAGAGTTTATATATATGAGAGTTTAAATAGGCAAGAACAAGCAAAGATTATTCTGTCTCATTGGTGAAATACGATGAATTCTTTGCCCTTCTAGTGGAATTGCTTAATTATGTCACTTGTAATTTTTCTCCCTTTATTTTATTTTTTGATTAAGCTGTGACATTTATTAACAAAGACTTTGGCTTCATCTCTCTACATCTTGCTTTCCAGGGAATTCACACTATTCTTTAAACTCTGTTTTCAAGAAAATATAAAATATGCATACATTTCCTGGCAAATCAGTGTTCAATCGCAAAAGCTATCTTAGTAACCAAGTGATGGACTGGCTCCATGAAAGAACCAAATTAGATAAAATGACAAGAATTTATTCAATTTTTTTTTTTAATAAAGGGTCTTTTTTTGAAATAATAATAAAAAAATCTCTATCTGAAAATATAATGTGCCCTTAGGATGTGATACTGGATATTGCTACATGTTTTAAATTTCAGAATGACAGGATAATTAATATAATAACTCCTTCCTCATAAACAGCTCCAAAGGTATGAGAAAGTGTTTATAAAAGGAATGTATTTCCATCAATTTTATTCCTGTAGGGCAAAAACAGGGTTAATATATTTAGGAAGAATTTCCTTTTTTTGCTGTAACCAAAAATACAGCACAGTAATTACTAGCATTTCCTTATTATTTGTAATGAAAACTACACCTGTTGGCAAAGTTGGACAGCATTACTAAAAAATAAAAAAGTTGCAACTTGTTTTAGTGTTCTGGCTCTGTTGTGTTTAATTACATTATGTCCTAGACCCAGTGTCATCAGTGAGGGCCCTGTGGTGCTTAGGGCTTTGAAACAGCCACAGCAACATCAGAACCTGGTTTATGGTTGCTTGGTTTCCAGTAGGGGAAGGCATTTACTGAGCAGGGTATAATTTCTGGTTTGGAAAAGAGGGTGAGGTAAACAGGGCTAAAAGTTCTGGCTGACTTCATTGAGTACTTTATGTAGCCAAGAAATGGAAAAGGATAGGGAAAAAATCCCCAAACATGCAACACATTAATTTCACTCTTTCTTAGGTAGAACTTGGAGTCTTTGCCTTATTTTCTTGTTCCAAATGATGTTCTTGAAAATAATCCAAATACAGTTTTCCCACCTCCAAAAAGTGAGGTCAACAGACAAGGTGCAAATCGAGCTATGTTTGCCTCATTTGCCTTTGAAATAGGCGTAGTGTTTATTTCCAAGTTCAAACACAAGTGAGCAAACTTGACTTGTGGGACGTACATTCTGGTGGTGTCTTGTTTTTTTCTTTCTTAAATTTCCTTCAGGCTTTTTAAGTATTTTCCCAATATAAACTTGGAAAGTCCAAAACCAGCAAGGTGACAACTCGTGTTGCCTCATGGGGGTCTGCAAGTGCCCCTGCTCAAGTTCTGCCTTCCAGCCTGGGAGCAAACTGTGGTTTAAAGCTTTTTTAAGAACTCCACCCGCTGTGATTGCACAGCTGCAATGGTAGCACAGGTGTGAAGGATTCCTCCTAGCAGGGAAGGCAGAGCTGGCTGGATAGGACATTGCAGCACACTCTTATCAGCTGCCAACGTGCTGTAGCCCAGCAGAAGCTGGCAACCCAGATATGAGCAAAAAGTAGATTTCCCTATGACCTGGTAAGAGGCAAGAAGAATTTTACATTCCAGGTGGAGGTTCTGGGGTGGCTGAGTGCCTAGAAAATGAGCTAAACCAGTGCATTTGGCAGGTGCTTTGGCCTGCCCTTCTCTCTAAATGCTCCTCTAAGATCTTGTGGGTGTGGAGTGGATGTGACAGATGGTTTCGACTGCGGTACCCAACTCACACCAGGCAAACCTTCCTTGCCAAAGGTCCTGTAGGCTCAGTTCTCTAGGTGGCTACTGCCTGTCTTTGGAAACATGTAAATAATTGATTAATTAGGAAGTTCAATATAATACGTGCAGCAGGCTTGCAAGGTTTTCCAGGTTTTTATTTTAATTTACAGATTGTGCTGATAACCATCAAATAAAATATTGCAGTTCATACAAGACATTAATTCTGCTCTCTTAAGATGCTGTTTGTTCAAGAAAGCTCAAATTGGATGCAGCAGCATCTGTTTTTCAGTTCTGCTTTCATCTAATTTTACAGCTGGATTGTCTGAGCCACAAGAAGGTCAAATGATTTGCCCTAACTCTGCCTATGAATTTATGGCATATGTTTGACAATCAGAGCCCATATGCTTGCCAAAAGTGTGTTAAACATTTTAAATGTATGGTTTGAAACAATGCTTTTTTTACTAGGAAAAAGTATGGCTAATAAAGTGATTATTTTGTTGTTGTTGTTCTGCTAAATTAGCAAGAAAAAACAGATAACAACAATAATTTGTCAGACTTCTACTGGTAGTAAAAAGTTTACTGATATTTTCTTCTTTCTGCTATAGGCTTAGGAAAAGGATCTGTATTATTATTATTATTTATGGCAAATTTTACCACATAGCACCAAAAAAACCATAAATCACTTCACTTGTAGCTGTTGTATTTTGAGTGCAAACCCAGCACTATTCAACATGGTGAAAACAACTGTGAAATAATTCACATTTCATAACATTGCTTTTGGGAACCTTCTTACACACCAAGAAGTGAACAAGGTGGCAGAATATTTCTTTAACATTTTCTTTTTCTCTTTTTTTTTCCTCCTTTTTTTATTTTAGTTCCCCAGCGGGTTTTGGCTGGGGTAGATTTTCTACCCCGCGGCTTGCATGAGGCTGTGTTTTGGATCTGTGCTGAATACAGGGTTGATAATATAGACATGTTTCTGTTATTGCTGAGCAGGACTTGCACAGAACCAAAGCCTTTTCTCTTTTTGTACTGCCACACTGTATGGGAGGCTGGGGGGACACACAGCCAGGACAGATGACCCAAACTGACCACAGGGATATTGCAGACCATGTGGCATCAGGCTCAGTGTATAAAGTGGGGGGAAGAAGAAGGAATGGAGGGACACTTGCAGTGATGCTGTTTGTCTTCCCAAATCGCTGTTGCATGTTATGGGGCCTTGTGCTCCTGGAGATGGCTGAACACCTGCATGCCCATGGGAAGCAGTGAATTAATTCCTTGCTTTGCTTTGCTTATGTGCACAACTTTTTCCTTCCCTGTTAAACTGTCTTGATCTCAGCCCATGAGTTCTTTTTTGTACCATTCTAATTCTCCCCCTAATCCTGCTGGTGTGTGAGTGAGCAGCTGTGTGGGGCTTGGCTGCTGGCTGGAGTTAAACCACAACAGTAAAGAAGACTAGAAAAGTGCAGAAAAGTATTTCAAGCTATCAAACTTGTTCTGAGAATTAATTAATCCACAGCTGTTTTGCATTTATTACATAAACCTTATTAACTGGGCATGGGGAGAGCCTTGCTGCTTACCCCGGGTCACCATGGGGGTCGGGTGGCACAGGGTCTGTGGGGCTGGTGGTCACATCCTCACCTGGTGATCTGAGGAGCAGCAATGTGCAGGCTCTCTCCAGGGCTACCCTGGACACAGTGGGTGATTGGATGCCAACTGGGAATAATTTAAAATCCAGCCGTCCTGACCAGATGGGGCTTGAGTTAGCCAGGACAACTTCTTCTGAGCAATAGTTCATTATCTTAGGTATTATTACAGTACTGGTGCTGAGCTTTACCTTCCCGTAGATACCATTGGCTTAGTTTTTCATACTTTATACTCACTTAGGTACACACAAGAACTTTTTTTTCAAGTTACTGGAAAGCTATAGCGTGGATTACTCTCTCTTTAAGAAATTTCTCTTTCCATAAGTTTCAAAAATGTCCTCAAGCCAGTTGAGCATGGCTTCCTCTTTGGAATGACTTGTTTTCCAGCAAGTCGAATGGGACAACTTTACTACTGTTCAGTAGATGTCTGTTCTGGCCATGTTCCCCATTTCCCTTTGGCCTGAAACCAGTGGCTTAGGGAGGTTATTTTAAAGTGGTGTCAGCGTGTTTGGTGCCACTGAGAAGTGGTCACAAAGTCAGACTGACTGGTGTCAATGGTGTGTCCTGAACCAGCTTTCACTCACGAAAACAGCGCCCCATGCATGCATCATTATATAGTGAAATACCTCCTGGCCCCCAAAGGAACATTACTGTAAGAATGCAGTCATTCTTGTGCCTTAAGCTGTGTTCTGCTGTGTTGAGATTGAAGGTCTGGCTGCGAATAGATGTGCCCAGTGGCTTCATTCAGAGAAGAGCGGTTTAGCTTGTTGTCTTATATTCATCTTTGTGGAGGTGATTGGCAGGTCATAATTTTAAATTTTAAATGTATCTCAACAAAAGGACATGCTAAGCAGCTCCTAAATGCTCAGTAAGCTGCCCCAAAAGCTGCTAAGGTTGGTGAGGCAGTACAGGCCTGGAGGGGTGCAGGAACTAGAGCTCTGCTTGGTGCAGCTCTTCACACCCTTGACTGTAAACGGGCTTCTTCTGCCTCACTGGAAAACACAAGACTCTTGCACTTCTAATTTGGAGTATAAACCCAAGGTTTTTCTTTGTGCTGGGACCTTCCCATTGTGTGGGTTTGTTTACATTTTTAATAGGATTTGAGACTTTTAATTCCGTTCAGCCCCTTTCTAGAAAAAACAACAATTGTTTCTTAAAATTGGGCATATTCTTCAGCGGATGAATGCTATTCTAAAACAGTTATAAGGAAAATTTACATATATTTCCTTTTTTCCTTTTTTCAGGCGAACTGTCACCTAGTGTATCCTTCAGAAACCCTTAAATTCTCTCTAAGTACTGGTTGCTCAGTTTGATAATTTGGTATTTTGTGAAACTGTATCCTCATTTTGATACTTTGGAGGTGTCACACTTATTATTTAGTAAGAGCACTGTCACTACGAATATTCAAGATTCCACTTTGCCTCATTATCATGCAATTCACATTTATATGGTGATTTTAAAAAAATCTTACTACGGAACACTTTCCAGTTTTGCTTTCAAAGATATTGGCAATTTCCTAGCAACATCAAGTCAGGTTTATTAGTGAAGGGTTTTTTTTGTTGTTTTTTTTTATTTTTAACTGGAAAAAGAAGAAGAAGTAAAATCATCTTGTGTCTTGGGCTAGGCATATTTTTTTCAACTCTAATAAATGTATATTTAAGGGAAAATCCTCTGAAATCAAGTGCTGTACATAGGCTGGTTTTTCAAAGGAAGCTGTTGAAGTTGCTGAGAGCACATTTTTAAAAGCTCTCCAGGAAATTCAACTTATGGTACTCTTACAAAAAAATTCTGTTTGAAGGTGATTTTGGGTCACTTGGCGAGGATGGAGCTATTTAGAGATATTTGCTTTTTAACCTGCTTGACATGAAGATGTGGAGTGTGGCATTGCTTTGATAGCAGGGCAGAAGAATGTCTCTGTAACACCTGTTGATCTCTCACTGTTCCCTTCAGCTATCTCTGTGTATTTAAAATACAGTGTTTTTCAAAGAGCGGACTCTGTTTTTTTAGCAAAAACTATCCTAGGATTTAAAAAAATATCTATATCACACTACAAATCTAGCTGCTTTACATCCTTATGGACTCAAAATGGTATACAAGACTGACATTAAAGGTTTCAAGCAGTTTAGAGGAAAAAATCACCAATATATGCTTATTTTCAGATCACACTATTAAAAAAAAAAAAAGAGCCACATTACTGTTTTTAAATTAGAATTTTAGTTATTACTAACTTAAGTATATTAAGCAAATTAAATGGTTTGGATTTTGAGACGAGCGAAGAGCTTATCACAAGAGTTGCAGTTCTTTAATTCCAAAAGCCAGAGCAATTGAGATATAGGCTCCATTTAATTAGAAATTATGAGGTGGATAAAATGAGCAGAATAGAAGGATTTCCTTTCCACTTATCCATTTCTAATAAATACATATTTTGACATCAGTAATGCTGTTATAAATAGTTAATGTTACATGAAACTTCCATCTTATTTGTGTGGGTTGTTCTCACTACATCAAGGAGCCTCTGAGATGCCAGATAGAACAAGGATATATGCTGGATTAAATCAAGATGGATATGGAAAATTTGTTTTAATACTCTTGTGAGAAAAACCCTAACAGTGCTCTTTTCCTGCAGTCCCCATGAGCTTTCCTTCAAGCTTTTCTCCTTCCAATTTGCAAATCTTTTCTCTGAAAGACCCCAAGTGCTAATCTCAAACCAGAGATCACCTTACTTCTCTTGGCAAACCTTGCCTTTTGTTTTTTTCTAATGGGCTACACATCTGAGCAATAAAAAGGAGCTCTGTAGGAAAGCTGTGCAACGTTTCTGACACTGGCCATCGTATTCTTTTCCTGGAAATGTGATTTCTAGTTTGCTTCCTAAAACAGACCTGGTGGATTCGGGCTATGCTTGAGTACTCTCTGAACCTGCCAACACCTCTCCAGTAGCACCGCAGCAAATACTCCTTATAGCAGAGCAATCAGCATCTGTGGGTGCACAGTAAAAGCCAGTGACACACTTAATCCAGCAGATCATTTGCCTGCATAACTAAATACATAACACAAAAAAACCCTGTGTGCCAGAAGCAGTTCTCCAGGAATGTAAGATGCACTGAGTGCTCAGCTGCCAGTGGTGAATGTCTCTGCTAAGTCACCTTTTATCTCTTGTTCATGATCCTCAAGGAAAACATGAAAACCTCCTTCCTTTGGAATTCACAACACAATGCCAAAAATTCATGGCTCAGTGATACAGGTTTTGGATTAGTTATTTTTCATATTTGTTTGTTTTAAAATATTTCTTTCCTTCCCAAACCTAGTCTGATTTTATTCCCTTTCTTTGTCTTTCCAACCTCCTCTTCACCTGTCCCTTGCCAAATTCCTTCTGTCAGACACATTTTTTTTTCCATCAGGCCACTCACCTTTTTATTTTAAGAATGAGATTACCAACAGACATTTAACCAAGTGCTGAGCAGCTGCTGCCAGAGGACAACCCTTTCTCTTAAGGTTGCTGCAACAAAGAAGGCCATAAAAATCTGCTGTTGCACACTGGAAGATGGGGTATTTCTAGCACATATAGACACAGGTGGCAGATTTCTCTTAAAAATCTGCAGATTAGCCCAGGCCATCTGATTTGAGAGGAAGATGTGTTGAACATGTGAATTCAGTGTGATTTTACTGCAGAAGGATGAACAATTTTATTTTTATTCGTGCTTATGAGGCACTAAGAAATAGTCTCATGGGTGAACTCTTTCACTCTTAACAAGTAGTGTGAGAGAAGTTATCCTGAATACGTGTGTTGGAGGGACTCGTGCCCTGCCACAGGAATCTACAGTGGAAATACTCATTTCAGCCTAAAAGAAATTAGTTACAAATACAGGAACCAAAATTTATTCACAATGATTTAACATCCCCTCCCAATCAAATACTTTGAGTCACTGCTTTTTCACCCCAGCCACTTGAATTTTGCTGGTGCTACCACCCAACTTCTTCACATAAGCCATACTGAGATACCTATTTTCCCAAGGAAAAGGCAAATAATCGTATTCCAGGGCTCTTTAATGAGTCTCTGTGACTTATTTTCAGAACACTTTAATACTTCTGCCTTGTCACTCTCTGAAAATGAGTGGTAATTAGCCTTCTGGGTTGGCAGGAAATTGCCATATTGATCATCTCTGGAAACATCAGATATAGAAAGGTAGAGAAATCCATAGAAATAAATGTTTATGTGCCTTGTTGGGGGCTTGAGGGGGTTATTTTTCTGTTTTTTAGCTTGAAGAATTATTAACATCAGGGCAAACACAGATGAACAAAATGTATTGGTACTGATTTAGACATTAGAAATAGCTTTTACTATCACTAGTGAAAATCCAATAAAAACTCCTGAAAGAAGCTAAGACTCCTTTTAAGTAAGACCACTTAAAGCTTGGCTGTAAAGGAAATATTGCTCTTTAAAAATGTAAAACAAATCCTTCTAACAGGACTTTTCATGTTAAGCTGTCTCTAAATAAAAGATGATGAGATATTTAAAGAGTTTCTGGGTTCACATTAAATGCATAATTCAGGAGTGAATGTTGGAAAGGGAGTAAAAATGTAAAAGGCTTTAGAGGAATATATCTGTGATTCTATATGGTTTGCCTGGAAAGTTTAATAGGCACAGAGGAGCTGAAATGTAACCAGGGAAATAGTTTGGATTATACTGATTTTAAGGTTTTAAAAAATTACCAACTCTTCAGAAATGCTTCCAGTATATAACCCCTCTATTTCAGGATTTGCTGCCCTGTGATATGCAAAAAAGATTATAGGAGCATGAGCTAAAGCAGCTGATGCTTTGCAATGGACATTCCTGGTGTTATTGCATAATTCTGTAAGCCTGACTTAGTGATGAATTTTAAAAATCAAATAACCCTGGATGTCTTCCAGGCTTATGTTGCACATATACCCATACTGGCCTTTGGAATGCGAGCATATATCAAGTAATACCTTATAAAAAAACATTAGAGCCTTGCTATGAGATTAATGGTGGGATTTATTGTGATGTTTGAGACCAGAACTGTGCCCATCATTCCTAGTGTTTCAAACCAAGGGCATGAGTGATGTACATTTTTAGCAGCTATCACTTCAATGCAGTACTCTTATAGGAGGAAGATGAAAACACTCATATCTTGAGAAATAGCAGGAAAGAATAAAAAATGTTAAATCAGTATTTTTGGAATCTAAAGTTGCTTTTCTGAACATCTCAGTCATAATTTTTGTAGGGTGAGCCTTCAGTCAGTAAGTTTGTCTTAAGGGATGAGATATGTAATGTATAAACATCTTAAAGGGATATGTTTTGCTTCTGTAGAACTGCAAGAAATACAGTTTGTGGTACCCTGTTTTCCTGTGGCTGTGGAAAGTCTCAGCACCTTGTAAAGGACAGTGGCCACTTGGGCTGTGATTCAGTAAATTTGCTTAGATTCTGTGCTTTGCCACCTTTCTAGATAAAATTCATCACAATGGGAGTCCTGTTCCTTATTTTGTGCTGACTAGGCTATGCTCCTACTCTTCCTTCTAATAAGGAAGAATTTTTGTGATTTCAGGGAATTAAAGGAAGCATGTTAGTGTTTTTCCCCTGTGGACTGGGCTATTTTGTCTTTTCTTGGTTGCATGAAGGTGCAGCTGTCACCATATCCACTGCTTTCCTGCACTTTTTGTGTTGTTCCCAGATCTGTTGCTTCCTTTGTTGGGCCAAACAAAGCAAAACTGGAGCAAAGTCTCAATAAAAGTAAAATAAAGCAATTTCCAGGTTGCTGGTCATTAATGTGTTAATGTCCTGTTATTCTGAAGCATAATTGCACTCACATGTACCAGAACATTAGGCAAATACTTTCATCTTCTATTTGAATATTTGTTTGAACATAAAATTTTCCAAGTATTTTGTTGCTTTGCAGTGACAATAATATTTCAAATATCAATGGACAGAGGTCATTGGACAGAAGTGTAGTGATTTGGGGTGTCCCTGGAGTGGATGGGCATTACAGTCTAAGTGGTAGATAGGAGATGCTTTTTCTGAGAAATCATGAAACTTTAATACAAATGTTGTGTTACATTTCTGTATATAAAACTCACTCTAATACAGGGAGGGAGGTGGGAGGATTTGATCTGTTATGAATGTAGTGAAAATTGCTTGGTTATGGAAGTCTAATGAGACCCCCAGTAGCCAAAATATTGGAACTTAGTATGGTTTAACCTGCCTTTCATCTTCTACAAAGAGAAATTATTCTCTGACTTGTGTAGTTTTAGATTAAATTTTGAGCATATGCTTTAGCCCTTCTGTGAGCTATTTTAAAAATTTATAGTAGAACAGTATAAATGCAGCCAAGCATTCGGCAACATGTACTAGAGAGGTTACTTAGTCTTTCAAAACTTGAAATGAAAGCATGAATGGGAGAGGAGAAACCATGAGGTGGCTTTCCCATGAGAAGGGTGAAGGGACACCTTCAGCTACAAAGGGAAAGAAATCAAACTCACTTTGGGAGGGGTGGAGGTGAGGTGGAATGTACCTTTTTAAAAAGGGGACATGAATTAATGGTTAAGATTCTTGATTAAATGAACTCTCTTTATCCTAGACATAGTGTAGTAAGATTTTCCTTAAGGTTTTGGAACGTGAGTTGGCATTTGGTTTAATCCTGTTGTTTTTGTCCTTGGAAGGCTTCTCTGGTCCTATTAATTTCATGTGCTGAGAGAGTATTTATTTGCTTATTTGAACTAAATATGCCTAATAGCTGTCCCTCTTGTTAGAAAGCTGGAACTCACTGAATATCGCGTTTTCCAAAGCTCTCTGTGAGGAAACTGTAAACTGTCTAACAACCATTGTTATGTTTTGGAACAAAAATTTTGTAAAAAGCAGCAGCAGATATGTTAAACAGATTTTCAGGTTATGATGGATTTTCAGGGTGAAAGATTAAGAAATTTTATGGTGCATTTAGAGATGTGCGTATTATGCCATGTATAGATTACTGACTCCCCACCCCCCTCCATCTTTGAGCTTTGCAGATTAAAGCTGCCTGTATAACAGCACATTTCAAAGATTCATATGAAAGTAAGCTTCCATGGAATTCAGTGCTAAATGCTCAGACTTAAATTTGGAAAGAATTAGCTTTTGTTGCTATGGGAACATATACTTCATTTAGTCCCGAAAGGAAAATATAGAAATTTATGATAAAAAATAACACTATTAGTCCACTTGGTGGGGCAGGAGGCACTAGAAATAACTATGTAATCTGGGCATATAATATCTCCCTGTTGTGTACAGCAGGAACACACTGAAAAAAAAAATCTCCTTGTCAGTTTATTGCTCCATCATAATCTTTTTTTCTATAAGTTCACATTTGTTTGCATTGTAAAATCACAAACTGCACATAAACAAGTAGTTCAATCATTATTTGCCTTTGTGAGGAATCACTGGGGACATCTATTAATTCTCACATGATTATCTTTATTTCTTTGCCATTCCTAAAGTTTTGTATGAAGCCTAGATCTCAGCATGTTATTATTCAGCTAATCAGGAGTAGAGAAAGTCGTTGTTGCAATCGAATTTATTCCGAGTCACTATTAATGTGAGTATGAAAATGAGTTCTGCTGCTGACTTCTGTGTTTGCTTCTTTGTTTAAGAGGGTTTTGCTGACTGTGAAGGAAGTGGTGGCAAATGTCTCACAATTAGACTTTTTTTGTCCTTGGAGAGTGACATAACTGTGGAAAGATTTTTTCCCTTCTCTTGGCTTCTGCCTTCCCAATTTTTTTGTAAATCTCTATTGTTTCATGGATAGCCTCAGCTTGAAAATTTATTTGTGTGTCATTATCCAGAAGGAGTCTGCTTTTTAAGCCTGAGAAAGTTCTAAATTAAATGAAATGCACTTTTTGCATCAAGTTAATGACCCCTTTTTTTCCTTATGGTTTTGGTTGTTATGACCACCATTCCATCTTTTGTGTGAATTTATTTGCAAATGCTAGGGATGCATGTTTATGCTGCTTTTCATGTGCAATTCAAGCGGACATACAAATGTAAAGAGAAATACGACAGAAACTGCAACAACTGTGTGATCCCCCAGTGAATTCCTTCAGAGATGCACTTTTTACAGTACTTTGATGCAAAAATTCTCTCTAACCATATCTTGGCTGCTTCAGGCATGCTGTTATTAATGCTGGGGAAATCTACCTTTTGGCAAATCCCAAAAAATATCTGCCCATGTGAGGCCATATGTATAAAAAGAGAGATCAAGAAACAGAAAAATTAGTAAGAGATGCAGACAAAAATTAACGTAGAAGTGGGAAGATACAGAGGCTAAGTGATCTCTCCATTCATCTCTGCAATGGAGAGGAAGTATGAGCAAAATGCTTTTCATCTTTTAGGAATCTCTAGCATGACTTCCACTTCTGCTTTTGCTATAAGCAGTTAACATTGCTTTTGTTGAAATGCTGCCATTATCATTTAATCATCAAGTCTGTAAAGTGCTGTGCCCACTCAGCACAGAGATCATTCCTTGGCCTAGAGACAAACCGTTTAAGCGGTGGCAATGTTTCATTCTTTCAAATAAAATCCTTTTCCAAGGAATGAACTGGTGAAATGTTTCAGTTAAGAAATATTCCCACAGCATTTTATTTGGCTGTGGGTTGTATGAAAACGACCCCAAAATGTCTGATGTTTCTCTAAGTGACACTAATGCGTTCCACCTCTGTTGCCTCTCCGAAAGTTCACCTACTGAACTGCTGTGCTCAGGTCACACGCAACCCTTCACCGAGGGGAAAAAGCAGTAGTTTAGTATTCTGCAATAAGGTATCTGTAAATTGCATTTTGTAAGCATTATGTCAACTAAATATACATAATGGCAATTGAAAGAATGTGGCAATGACTTTTTGAGAAGCCTGTAAACAAACTCTGTCATCGTTGTGGAAGAGAGATGAACATCTGCTATTTCTCTTCCGTTTGCAATCCAGGGTATGGTGCTGTTTAAAAGCATTTTACTTCACAATAGAGGCTTTCTCCTGAAAACAAAACCCTTCCTCGTTCCCTCAATTAGTTTACTTTACAAAACACTCTTAGAACACATGGACTGGGTTCCTTTCAGGGGTCCCAGAAGGTCCACAGGACCAGACTAGAGCTCTTCATAGTAAAATGCTCTTACGGTTCTCGCTTTGGGACATCAACCTCTTTGTTCCCTGAATTCTTTCTGTTGACAACCCTGCTTGCTTTTGTAGGCACACCTCATGTCATCTGAGATCTACCCTATCTTTTATCCCCCCAGTCACTCTGTATACCTTTTGTACCTAATTTTTAAGGGCTTTAGGTTTACCTCCTTTTTGATGCACTTAAAGGAAACCTTTGTTCTTTTAATAAGTGAGATGGGGGGTGTTGCCTAAACTTAAGTAGATTTTTCACTTTGAAAGCTCATTTTTTGTCTGATATCCAGTTGATAGCTTTAGTAAACCTTACTTTATTTATTCATCTCAACAGGAAAAAATTTCATGTTTGATATCACAAGAGTTAGCGATCTATCTAGGCATTTGAAAACAGAATGAAGCCTTATCATTTTGGAAAAGTATTAGTGATGGAGGACTTTACAATAAAGCAAGTGAAATGGATTTTAAGGTCTGGCCTGATTCGGAGGGCTAAATGACTGCTTCTTACAAAGTCAGCTTTAATAGTGCATTTTTAATTAATCTCTCATATCCATGTATGTATAGAAAAAAATAAAAAGTCATTTAAATGGTAATGGTTTCTGTATGCTGTTTTCCCCAGCTTTGAAACCTGAATGCCTGTGTTCATTTGCATTTATTCATGGACCACTGAGTGAAGAGTGTTCCTGGCCTTGCTTTTGGGATGCTCATAAAACATGAAGGAAGCTTCATTTTAAATCAGTATAGTGGTTTAATGAAACCTGTGCTTCACAACTTCACTCAGACATCTGCATTAGCCAGGAAGAAATCTCTTTATCCCTAGCAACTGGTTATATATAGACTATTTTCATTTCTTCAGTAAGATCAGAAATTGTCTTCAGGTAGAAGTAGTGTTTCATCAGAAGGAACAAGTAGAACTAGTAATTGCCTTTCTGGGGTACCTTAGTACCTCCTGCTATCTTATGTTTCCTGATGTCCTCAGAAGCACCACAAGCTGTGGCAAACATTCCTCTCCTCAGGAGCTGGCATTTGTCTACATCGCAGTTCATTCTATAAAAGATTTGGCAGCAGTATTTAGCATTTATTTGTGTCTTGGCAACTCCAAGGGATCATGTAGAGAAGAAGATGATGGATAAGCAAAGAGTTGCAGGTACCTGTGTTGGGCAAGGCAAGTTCAGGTCCTTGTATGTACCAAATGTAAGTATGAACATGAACCTCATCCTCTGTAGTTCAGGCTGGAGGACTATCACCAGCAGGACATAGGCCATGATCTGCCTTTTCTCATGGATGGCAATATATAAATAAGAATAAACTTACTGACTCTTTGGCTTTACCAACAATTGCAATTTCTGTTTGTTTGATTTGGTTTGGGTCGTTCGGGTTTTTTTGGGCTTTTCCTGAGTTCACTGGCTACTAGTTGGACAGCTGGGTAAGTTCAGGAGTTTCTCATCTATTCAAGACATTTCTAGGACTCAATGAAGATAATGATCAAGGGAATTAAAGAAATCTTAATTATTATAATGTCAGCTAATACATTATAAAAACTAATTAAGCGAGGATTAGTCTTTGTTATAATGGAAGAGAGCATGTGTGATAAGCATCAACACAAATAAAACCATGCTTGTAGACTTAAGTTGACTAAATCAATCAGCTTTTTTCTTCAGAGGTCACTAAATCTGAGCAATTTTTTTTCATGTTCAAAATGTTTCTCTTCAGCTTTCTTCATGCACCCAAGAACAACATTTCCAGCCAAGCCTCCAAACATAAAATATCCTAGATTTTACGTATGCTTTACTTCTAATAACAAATAATCTCAGTACTGAGCCAGAACTTCAGATGGCTTAAATCAACACAGACTTCAATAAACTGTGTTGATTTTTTTTTTTTTTTTGCTATTAGATGTTTATGTAGAGGAAGCCAAGAAAAATTACTGGCCTACAGAAACTTAACACATTACCAAGTTACCAATATGTCAGAGTATTTCTTTGGAGCAGATTCTTCTAATTAGCAATAGGATCTAATTAATTTTGCAGTTTTAATTTGTGGTAAATAAAGTGAAAATGACCACTTAGCATAACACTTCTTAAAATCATTTTTTGTGACTAACACATCAAAGAGGAGTCATGCAATGACAAGATTTTTGTTCCAGTCCTGGTGTGTGTGTGTGTATAAGGGATGTGTCAGTACAATCTAAGATTTTGTTTATTTGTAGTTTGCATTGATAGTCTCACTGTCCTTTTTGCTCTGCTTCTTGCACATCATGCATGGTCTTTTACAGTCAACAAATACGAAAATACCTTACGAAAGAGTTGGTGTCCCTGAGAAAAAGAGAAAATCACTATCATAGAAGGATATCAAACAGTATCAAAATGGGTGGGGCCTTAATATTCTCAATGTATATTGTATTTCTCAGGAAGAGAAATATAAGTATTTGAATTCTCTCACTGGCTTCTTCAGGAGCATGAGATCAAATGTACATGCTCCAAGTGTAGCTACTAATGGCAGTGCAGTACATGTATAACCTTTAATGATGCGATAAATGTTTGACCTAATTCATGCTTTATTTGTAACTTACTGCTCTGACATTTTTTTAGCTACCTCAATTTTATTTATGCTTTTTTTTTTTGAGCTTAAAATTTTCTCTTGCTTAGAAACGGAAGCATTAGCATAAGTAATTACTTGTTTCCTAAGTGTTACTTTAAAAAAAGAATAACTGAAAAAGAAGCAAATTACAACAGCCCCTGGACATGTACTAGTAGTGATTGTAGGAAGCTGATGTGACTGAAGGTGTAGTGAAAGGTTTAAAATGTATATAAAAAATAAAACCTTACACAGTAGCATTCTTATGGATCAAAACAGTTTAATTAATCCCTATTTCATCCATTTCGTTAATGAATATGTTTGTTTTTAAATCTGGAGAGAAGTAGTTTCTTGCAACAGAGATTAAATACTAGTTGGAACTGGCATTATTTATTCATTTTGATGATTGTGGGGGAAATCTTGCTTTTGAAAATTTCTTCACTGTATCTTACTTTCCCAGGTAATTTCATAACCAGCTTAAACCTCTGCATGTAAAATTATTTTCTTCTGTTTTCACCCCAGAAATTCTGTTCTGCTTCATGTAGGAATGCCCAGGTACTTAGCAAAGGAGGCTCTTCCCCTCTGTCCCACTGCCACCACAAAACAATTACATTTAGGGAAAATTAGGTATTCTGAGAGCCCTGTAATTACAGAAGCTGGAATCTGGCCGGGTCAGTCAGATTAACAGGCTAAGCAACCTCAGCGATCATAAGTGGTCATTAGTTTCGTTTTTCTTCTTATCTGAAAGACAGAGCCTCCTATAGCACAGTGCTCTCTGCTATCAAACTCCATGTTTAGTCTAAGTTTTGTCCTATCTCTTTGTGGCCTAAATGGAAGTTTGTTTTATGAACCAGTTTTGAATTATCTTAAAATGGCCCTAATTACATAACTATTGCTATTTTTTTCTCATATGGAGGATGATGTTTAGTGAAGTCTATAGCAAAGAATGCTGGCAAAGTTCAAACATTTCCTGTTTAAAAAGCCCCTGTGCAAAAGAGCTCGCTCAGTTTTTATTCTTGCTTCCCAGGATTATATTAAACAGACAATGTGTTTCTTAGAGTTTACTTCAAAACCAATTCAAAGTAGTAATAATTGAAGATTTTACTTATCTGGGTAGTGTCATCCAGTTGAGATCAAATGTTTTTTGTTAAGAACTGTGGGTTAACAAATGTATTTCTCTGAAAATGAGTTGGAAGCATTTTTCTGCTTCCTTTCATTTTCTCAGTGTCTGGAATTCGGGCTGAATTCATGTCACTTCATTTTTTTCCTACTGCTGCAACTTTTCTGTCCCAGATGGGGAACTCAACATCTACAACTTGCACAAACTTGGTTTGTGGAGGGATTGTAAATATGCTGGACTACGCTGACCTTTTCAGTAGACCATCCCTTGATTGGTAGCCAGTCCACCTCTCCCCCACAGGTTAATGAAGCTGTAAATAAGGAGAACTGAAATGGCAAGCCAATCAAAAAGGTCAGAGTAGTATAGCACACCACTACAGCTGACAAAATATATGAGGCATTAAAATTTGGATACTTCATTCCTAGTGACAAAGATTGTAATGAGAGCAGAAAAGAAAGCTCCATGAATCCCTTCACATCATACGGAATGTAATGTGGATGGGAAACGATGCAAGCCTGCCATAGCCGAACTCCAAAATGAATGTTTTAAATCTCTTCATATATTTCAGGGACCATATAGTAGCAAAGCTAGGTAAAAACCCATGTTTCTTGCTGTAGGAATACGTTCCTCTATGTTCTTGCTACTTGTATGCACAAAATGTGCAAATATATTCTCTTATACTATATATCACTTTTCCAAAGGAGGGTGCAGATTGTGAATGGTACAAAAGAGAAAACAGGAATGAAAAGCTGCTCCGGCTTTATTAGAATATATGAGCATGAGAATGTCAAAGCAGACTCAGTCATATGGAATCACTGAATAAGCTCCTTCCTACTGTTTTGGTATGGTATCATATTTCTCCAATTACATTCATTAAGTTTTAAATTAATAAAAGTCTTGTAAAACACAGAAGGATACTGCATGTAGCTTCTACTTAGCTGAATGGCTTGCTGTAGTCAAATTTAAACCATTGTTCAAAAAATACTTTCTCGAATTTTGTCCCTGTGAGGTGGCACACAACAGTGAAGTCAGCAGAGATGATGGTCATTGAAAATTTTCTTTTAACCCCAAACCATTTTCTGAACACTGATGTTTTTTAGTCTTATCTGAAGTAGAGACATCTCGTGCTGGTGTTTTACCGAAGAAGTGTATTCCCTTTGTTTTGAAACATTTCTCTGTCATGCTGGCGACCCATATCACTTCAGGAGCATAAAATGTTAAGTGTATTTCCCAAGTAGTTTAAAGCACTTTGATACAAAATTCATGCTCCCTGGTGTAAAGTTGAGCGTAGCTGGTGAGAGCTCTTTGTTAAAAGAGTATGAGTGGTTACTATGTCCGTGGATTGTAGTGCAGCTTCGAGTTTGTGAAACTCTCTCTCTTCTACAAAGAGTGGCAGAGTATTTGCTCGCAGGGGAGGAACTTACAGTAGCTTGGCCCGGTCCTGGGGCTGATTTACGGTAGATATATTGCTCTGTGCTTGCAGTATAAGCATGTACAGTTAAATGTGTCTTTGACAAATGACTTGGTTTCTCTGGACTCAGAAGGAGCCTCCAGCCCCAGCCTGGCGGACCCCTCTACTCCACTGGATTTCTATGCTGGCGGGATGAGTTACAGGGACCTGTGCCAAGAGGTGCCTTCTGCTGCATTTTATCACTGACTCTAATCCAGCTGTCTGAAACAGTGCCAAGCTAATTAGCTGTTTCAGTGCCTGTTATATCAGGAGCCCAAATAAGCCCAGAGAGGTCACGTTTCGAACGGGAGCGAAGCCTTTCCATTCATCTCTCTGTTTACGCAGGCCCAAGATGACTCCCATATGGGACAAATTCCAATTAATGCCTCCTATTTAAACTTGTCCGACATATTTTAGAATGTTCACCAATTAACAGTAGCATTAAGTTATGAACTACTCTAGGTGAGGGTGCCAGTGTAGACAAAGACCCCTTGTTTTTCTTAAGATCGTCTGATCTTAGTTTAACTTGGCTAAGACAGGAAAACCAAAGAAAAGATCTACTGAAACAGCACCACAGCATTATTAATCTGGAGAATTTATTATTGCCCAAACTCACTGCATATAAACCCAATCTCTATCCTAATGCATCCCTTACTTTCAAATGCTAAGTGCAACCACTGAGGTTAAGAGCAGGCAGGAAAGAAAAATAATATTATGATGATAAATACAAGGGAAAAGAACAGTGAAAATAAATATTATCATTTGTGAATAGCTGCTTTCTCAGTTATGTAAGCTTAACCTAAATAGTAAGGCAGCTGGCTCACACACATGAGACTGTAGATAATGAAATTACAATGTCTGTCAAGTTTTCCATAATATCTACCTTAAATAATGGCAAAAATGAAAACCACAACATGATATTTTTAGCACGCGTGGTTCATGAAGTTAGATCTTGACTGAAAGCCAAGTCCATTTCTTCTATTGCTTCAAATTAGCTTTTTTTTTGCCAGCGTTCTTCGTGTAATTCAAATATTTCATAAAATTTCCAAGGAAGAGCAGTTGGACTGTTCTCTGTGTCCTGTTGATGAAGCAAAGGAATCTCAGAGAATAATGATATTTATGGATGCATGCATTACCAAGGGTCTCATTTAAAGAGTTGTATTATTTCAGGAGAAGACTACTGAAGAATAAGTATAAAAGAAAATCAGGATAATTTCTGTTTCTTTTCAGTCTCTTAGAATGACAATGTAAGTGAAAATTAACTTTGGGTATTGTCACTGTAATACCTACATAAACTCCCTGTGACAATAAACCCCAGCAATGGAGCAAAGCTTCACAAGACATCAGACAGGTATGGTAATGAAAGCAATGCAAAATGCACATGTATTTGAGATCTTTTCTAGCTGAGAATGCCATGGATCACTTAGATTAACAATTTTACCAGGGTAAGGCCATATTTTTTTAAGACTTGTTACAGATAGGTGGACAGGCTTGGTGACAACAGAAAACAGGGACTTCCTGAAGCTTTTTCAAGTGGTGGAAGGAAGAGTGATTTGAGGCAGAGCTACAAAATAGGAAATGAAATGACAACAAACTCTGATCCACAGATCTTTCAAAAATCTACATTTCTGTATTTTTTTCATAAATATTTAATTTGTGGGGTTTTGATTATCAGCTCATCCTATGGAAATATTAAAACTTTAAATGCAGCCATTGTGAATTGTTTCCTACCAGTATTCTGACTTATTGCAACCTCCCACAACATGCTGGACACCTTTCTTTGGATGGATCCCAGGACATGGTTGGTTTTCTGGGATGAAAGTGCACATTCCTGAGTAATGCTGAGCTTTTTGTCAGCCAACACCCCGGGTCTTTTTCCTCAGGGCTTCTCTCAATCCATTCTCTGTCCAATCCGTGTTTGTGCTTGGGATTGCCCTCTCCCAGGCACAGCACATTACACTTGGCCTTGTTGAATTTCACGAGGTTCCGTGGGTGCCCACTTCTAGAGCTTCTCCATGTCCCTCTGGATGGAATCTCATCCTGGTCATGTCAACTGCGCTGCTCAGCTCCATGTCACCTGCAAACTTGCTGAGGGTGCGCTTCATCCCGCTCTCTATGTCACTGATAAAGATATTAAAGTGTACTGGTCCCAGTTTGGACCTCTGAGGGTCACCACTTGTTACCCATTTCCAGCTAGACATTGAGCCATTGACCACTACTCTCTGTGTGGAACCATCCAACCAATTCCTCATCCACCAAAGAGTTCATCCTTAAAATTCATGTCCCTCCAATTTAGATGTTGTGGAGGACCATCTCAAAGGCTTTATAGAAGTACAGATAAATGACATCCATAGCTCTTCCATTGTCCACTGAGGTAGGCATCACAGAATGTCTAATTCTATTATGTATACCACTACTAAACTGGTCAGGTGGGACTTGGCCTTGGTAAAACTGTGCTGGCTGTCTTGAATCACCTCCCTGCCCTCCTTGTGCCTCAGCACAGCTTCCAGGAGGACCTGTTCCATGATCTTCTCTGGCACAGAGATGAGGCTGAAAAGTCAGTAGTTCCTAGAGTCCTCGTTTTTAACCCTTTTCTAAAATGGGTACAATATTTTCCTTTTTCTAGTCAATGGGGACTTCACCTGAATGGTATTTTTTAAATAGAGGTTGACAGTGAAGATTAAGGGGAAAAAAAGTAGTTGAGTAACTCAGTTTCCTCCTCATCTGCATTTACCAGTTTGCCAGCCTTCCTCATCCAATATGTACACTTTCTCTGACCTTCCCTTTCTGGCTCACACACCTATAGAAGCCCTTTTTATTATTCTTTGCATCTATTGCAAGTTCAGCTGCATCCATACTTTGGCTTTCCTGATCCCATTCTTACGCAACTGGGCTGCGCCCCTACACTCTTCCTGTGATGTTCCTGCTTCCACTGCCTGTGTACTTCCTTTTTGCCCTTTAGTTTCACCAGTAGGTTTTGACTCATTCATACCGGTCTTGTCTTCCTTTCCTGATTTCTTACACCAGAGGATTGAGACCTTGTGTCAGTTTGGCCAAAATCTAGCAACATATCCTCTGAGAGAAAACCACCCTTCCCTCCACCAGGTTCGGGAAAAAAGGAAATTTTCCTCGAAGGAAAGTGAAAGAGATAAAAACTATTTATTTAACACACACACAAGAAAAGGATAATAATGCTAAATAATGAAATCTCTCGCTGTAGAGAGAAACCTGGGAAGATTTCAGAGTCCTTCTGTAGGTGTGGTGTTTCTCCTCCTCGGAGCTGGGTTGGTGAGGGCCCACCCCCTCGGGCCTCGGGGAAGATTCTTCCGATGTGTTCTGATGTTGTTGAAGCAGTCCAGAGGAGAAGAAGGGAAAAAACCAAAGTCCCGGGAAACAAAGTTCAGCTTTCCGTCTCACGCCGGGAAGAGAAGCAAAAAAAACCCTCAAAAGACTGGCCGAAGAAGCAAGCCAGATGCTCACCCGTGCTACCGCAGCCAGAGCACGCAGAGGAGTGTAATCTCCGTGTCCTTGAGACACTGCTTTGAAAAGTTTGCTTGGTCCTTTTTTTTCTTCCCTCTCAAGCTCAGTTTAAAGGCCCAGAAAAGACACAAAATTAATTGTTTGGCATAAAGCCGTGATAGGGGATATACATGATGGAGTCACCCCAAGACAGACCTGTTGCACTCTATGGAAAATGCCTTAAAGTTTTGCCAGCTCTGTTCTGCTCCCTTGTCTCTGAAGGATGTTTCCCAGGGGATCATACTGTCTAACTCCTTGAAAAGCTGGAAGTTTTCTTTCCTAAAATTCAGGGTCCTGACTTTAGTTTTTGCCTGACCCCTAGGACTACAAACTCCAGTTGCTTAAAAACAATGTGCACTAGAGTCTGTTATTGGCTCTGAATAACTGAAAGTGCTATAGGATGCTCTGTAAGAAAGAGAGAACCAGAAATCCCAATCTAGGAATAGATTTTACTGTGTCTGTAGCTGCTGCTATACTCTGCCCTTCCTGCTTCTCTGTCATTAAATGTTCTGAGTGCTTGTTTCCTGTCTGTGTGCACTTGACTGGTAATGAGGGTGTTTCTTCTAAGTCTGGATTTCTCTGCATACTTTTCCAAACCTGGAGTAAGCCTAAGGTCCATAATGTAACTTTGTGAATAAATATATTTTTTTGACATTCTGTGCCCATAATTAATGAGTTTTATAAGAGAAGAAAATACTCTACAACTGAACACTAGTATGAGTTTGATATCATTCTCCACACTGATACACAAGGCAGAGCCTTATTCCCAGCTCAGAACTTTTGGGGGGGCTAAGAAAAATGTAGCTGAATGTCAACAGTTTTGTCTGTACAGCAGAGCTGGTTAAGTGACTACAAAAACTGCAAACTAACAAAGTAGTAAGTAGCTGCTTTAAAATAATCAGTTGTCATGTGTAAGTTTGAAAGTACAGCAGAAGAAATTATTAGGTATCAGAACTCAAATGAAACAATTTCTTCCATCCTCAGAGAGGGATTGCTGCTTCAGTCAAGCATAGTATTACGGAAGGTTATCACCACAGCTAGTCAAACTGGATTGAGTCACTCCAGATTTTTAGGATAAAAAGAAGATAAATCAGAGCACTGTGGGCACTGCTGAAGCTATGTAAGCACAGACACAACCACAGAAAAAGTATAACATTGCAAACACAAGGCCATGAGAGGAAACTGCGCCTCTGCCGTCACAGAACACGGCATGCTGGAAATCACTGCAGGCTTCAGTGAGATTCCTTTCAGGCTACCTGCGGAAAATGAACCTTTTCCTTAGGGCTCTAACAATGCTCTGTGTAAACAACTTCAACCTGAAGTTACTTTCCCAGACTAGCTTGTTTTGCCTGTGGATGAGAACACAGTGAGCTTGCAAAAATTTATAGTATTTCTATTTCTGACCTAACAGCAGAACAGCCAAATACCACTGAATTGGATGGGGGTTCTACAACCTCTGTTACCTGTATCTGTCAATTTTCAGTCTCTCTGTGATTTCCCTTTTACTGAGCCCAAGCTATATCTCACGAGCTAGCGAGAGCAGACATTTCTGTTTGCCATTGCCAGTATGCAAGTATGGATATTATTACCTTGCGTATGTGTTGAGACCTATATTGTGAACATCACTGCTTCTGCAGGCACCAGTATCAGTCAGCAACATCCAGATAATTAGGGTGCATTTCTTCTGTGCCATCCATGATTACTAAAAGATTTCCCTTTATTTCAGCTCTTGCAAGAGATGCAAGTACTGATCTATTTGATACAGTAAACAGGTTTGACCGCAAGATTAAAATTTGACTTTGTACAAAAGAAATTGCTCCACCCATCACTTTCATTGAGAAATACTCTAAAGCTAGAGTTTAGAGAAGTATTTTATAATTAAATTAATGAAGACACCGAATGACTTCATGGGTCTAATGCAATTAATGACAATACTGGCAAAAGTAATTTCTTACTGAAGAGAGCAAAAGAACATCATTGTAGTTTAAAGTTATCTGCTCATATGTCTAAATACTTGTACAACTTTATAGTAAAAAAGGTTCTTCTACTGATTATAGACACATTAAATTAAAAATCATCTTAATATGTGACACAGAAGTCTAACAGATGTCAGTTAATGATCATGATAAACTCTTACACTTGAAATTGTGATGTAGGGAGCTCAGCTGTTTTGTAAGAGTAGTGTCCATAGTTCTTCAATAACCAGATTAGTAGGTAGTTGTGACGCTGTATTTTAAGTAATTCACCAGGTATATTTGATATGACCAGCAGGAAAGGTAGTATTTTCTTGTCACGTGAACTTTCTAGCAGGTTTAAGGTCTGATCCTCTGGGATAGTTCAGTCACCAAAGATCTTTACCCATGGAACTTTTTATTTGTTATGCAGAATTATGCAGGGGTTTGTTTTCTTTCGGTTTTCTCTCATTGTGGTGTTAAAAAAAAAATGTTTTCTTAGCTAATCTGTGTAAGTTCTGGATCAAACTGCTTCATCCATGAGAAGACAGTGAAACCTCAGGTAGTAGTTTGGGAGCTGGTTAGAACCTTTTCATATACCCACAGAACCTGTGTCACCAGCAATGGCTGTTAATAGCTCACACTTTGTCTCATCACCCAGAGTCTTTGGAGGAGTGATTTGCACTGCATTGGCACCAAACAAGGAGACAAAGAAACGTCTGTTTCTGTACAAACTGCAAGTGAAATGAACTTGTTGTGGTGCAGGTTTATATGTGTATCACCACCGTTTGATGACATTATTATGAAAGGAATTGTATGAGTGCGAATGCAAGTGCCTAATGCTATACAGGATAATTTTCCTGTACGTATGAAAACGAGTACAAAGTGCATCCTGAACTCGTGATAGTTGACAAGGTGGTTTTCTCACTAGACACCCACGTGGAGGCAGCTGAACAGGTCACAAGTGCACTGCTGTATTTTAAATGCAACAAATGTCAGGCTGCTTGCTTCCATGTCTTATTTTAAAATAAATAATAAATACATTGCTTTACTTCCTGACAGCCTAAGAATCCAAACACCATGTTCAGTCAGCTGACAGACTTTTAAGCTAATGATCCATATCCTCAGCAATCTATTATTAAAGAGGAACCACAGATTAAAAAAACTAGTTCCTGGCTCACAATAACCATCAAGGACATAGTGCTTGTGGCCAAATCCAAATGTTAGAGCTGAAGGTGCTCCACATGGTTTTTATAACTTTACAGGTTTGCAGTGCAGCAAAATTGTCCCATAAATTGCAATATAATCTGCCCATTTACTGGATTCAGCATGAGAAAAGCTTTGTCTTGTCCACCTGAGCTGTATTGTTATTATGCTTAGTTCTCTTACCTTTCTCCTCTGTCATATGGGTAGAATTAACAGATAGGATTTTTTTTTTAAGTTCTACAAGAGTCAATGTCCTAATTAAGAGATATTGTGTAAGTCCACCAGTATGTTTTCCCCAAGCTCAGGCTTAAAAAAAAACAGTAAAAGAAATAGCAAAAAATACAAAACACATGCAGTTAAAGATCTTAGATTTCAGTATAACCCAACAGTGATTTTTCAAAAAGGAGAATTGAGAGTCCTTACTGTCTTCTGCAACTGTACATAGAAGGTCCTTTTGCTGTCTTATGGACTATTATAAAATGTCTCCTGTTTTGAACCTACTTACTAAGTGCAATATGAGTTTTTCTCTATTAGCTATCTATGATAGCATAATAAAACTACTTTTAGCCTCACATTTTTCAAAATCTGGTTTGAGCATAGAGATTGCTCAATCCATCATATTCCTGGATCCACCTCTTATGAAAGTCCTGAATTAGGGTTTAGTAATATGTCATTGTCCTCAACCATTAGTTTATCTGCAACCTTTTTACTAATTATGTAAGCAGAGTACCTAAAAATCTCCCTTTAATGCTGTGCCCTTGTAACAGTGTGATTTATTTGTTTGTTTAAGGGTGGGGGATAATGCAGAGTTGGTGCTGGGTGATAGTTCTGATGTTCATGTTCTAAGGCAAGTAGAGACGCAGAGACTCCCTGCTGAGATGCTCTTTCTCAGGTTTTGCCCTGACTCTTCTCTGTGCTGCAACCACAGATTCCTTTTTTATACTTAAAAAAATCTATTTCTCAAAGCTTGTACTTGTGAAAATGTAGCACTACTCAAAGCTGGAAAGAGAAACATATAGTTTCAAATATGCCTTTAGGAATGTCAGAGGGAAGTTTGAACATCATTAATCTGTAGCTGCTGAGGCACTCTGTTCTTCTGAGCTTCCCCAGGATGATCTTCTGGAGGGTCCTGCATGCACAGGGTATGAAGAGAAACATCTGCTAGGGGAGGCACCAGAAAGATATTACAAATACAAATACAATCAAAACAGAAGTCAGGTTGCTGCTAAAGAATCTGTAGATTTATAAGTGTGTCTTGAATTTTTCCCTAGGTGTGGAAGGTGACACGCAGCCACACAACCTTTACCACCTTGTCACTTTGCCTCCTTGTCTCCACACTTGCTGGCCACATCAACAGCTGCCTTGCTGTGCATGAAAGGGGTTGAGAGGAAATGTGAGGAGGGATGTGGGGAGGCAGGATTTGAAGTCAATTCAGTTTTAGGATGTCTTCAGCTGACCTTGAAAACACCCTCAGACTTTTCTGAGGAAATTTCATGAGAAGTACCTCAAAGAAATTCTGTACTATGCACTTCTGAGTGATGGATTTCAAAGAGACTCACAGGTCGATTCTTGCTATGTGTGTTGTGCATATGTGTGTGTGCCTGTTGAATAGATTATCCTTCCAGTCATGGGAGGAGAAAGATTGCTAGTCAACATGTCTATTAACAGATGTGAAGTTGCAGTTTACATGTCCTAAAGTCTACAAAATTGAGAGAAATACATCTCTGGTAATTAAAATTTCAAACTTAATTTGAAACTTATTTTGTGGTATCTCTGCTTCATGTGGGTTTGAGGTTTTTCCTTCCTTTTAGCAATATTATTTAAGTTTTATAGAGGCTTGACTCTGCACTGAGTCAAAAGCACACTGATTTGTTTATTAGCATGTGCATCAAGCAATCTCACTGCACTCATTCAGAAAATAGGAATTAAGATGATTTGACAGCCCTCCAATTTTGCTTTCAATGCTATCGATTCCTTTTATCAAGGCTGTGCTGTTCTGTGCTCAATCTTGCAAAAGGGAATGATGGCACACTTGCTCTAATCAAATTTCATTGTACATTCACTTCATGTAATAATAAATTTGGCTATCCAGATCAATTTTGGCCCAATTTCCTCTCATGGGATGCAATTCAATGATTGCTTTTTTATTTTTCTTTTAAGGACCGTTGTTTGATCCATATAGGGTTCTTTGTTTTTTTCCTTTTTAATCCCCAAAATATTGACTAAAATAAGCTTCAGTATTATTTCATACTTTTGTTTATGATTGCTTTGGGAAAAAGTATGAGCTTGATTTTGGTAGCCCTGGGGTTGCTACATGGTACATAATGAGAGGGATTTTTGTAATGGCTTTCAAAGTACTCAGTATGTTCACAGAGCCTTCTTGAATGAACAGTTTAGATACCAATACTTCCATACATGTACAGTTCTAGAGAAATTGCAAATGCAAAGAGCTTATTGCATACTTTTCTAAGTAGAATTGCCATGCTTCTCAATATTTTCTTCAATAACCTCATAAAAGGATCATTATTTGACTGCAAACATTGCAAATGAGGTCAGTGAACTTTTTGTATTTTTTTCCCATAGAAATTAGAGGTGAAAGAAATCTCTCAGGTCAACTAGTTCCTTCTCTACCTCTTCATCAGTTCAAGAGGTCATATTACTTGTTACAAACCTGTGTCAGGAAAAAGGCAATACTGGGCCTGCCTATTAGTAGATATTGCTGATGAAAGTGCAATAAGAAACAAGATTTTCACTGTCTTGTGGTGGCTGAAAAAAGCATCCAAAATCTCTTGGAAGTAAGGAGGGAGAATAATTAAGGGCAAAGGCTTGTTAACTCTGTAGTCAGATCATAGGCTGATCCAAATGGAAAATAATGCAAATAACACCTCTGTGGAGCTGGAAGAGTTGATCTTGGATTAAAGATCTGAGGCTTACAACTAAGCTTCATTTAGCATATAATGACATAACAGTTACATGATCCACAAATATTTAGTAACTAAGTCCATTAATACAGTTGTTAAGTGAAATCCACTTAAGCGTATGGACTGTAAATACATGAGTATGGGAAAGGAGTCTCTTAAAGCAGCTGTTCTCAGTGCATTATATAACATTCAGAGCCTAGTTAACTATGATTGGGAAAATATCACTGTAAATTTGCACAGTGGCAAAGACTCCTGTGTAGAACCTGTGGTCTTATTTTCACTTGGTTATAAATCATTATGATATGATTAGCAAAAAACAACAGAAAACCTGCTTCCTTAGTTCCAATTAGGATTAAATAAATCTAATCAGCAAGATACAAGATATCTTGAAGTTTTGCAGGTGTTATATTGTCTTCTGTTGAACTGTAACTGAATGTTCTTAAGTCAGTTCTCAGCAAAAGTATAATAGAGTTGGAAAGTTTCCTTATTTAACGTCAAATTTTAGTAATTTGTTAAAAAAGGAGAAAAGCTATAATACACAGCTTTAAACAGTCATGGTTTCTGTATTCATTATTCTCCTTTCTCTTTATCTCAATTACTTTTTTCCTAAGTATCCTATAAGATTGATTGGATCTTGTGGCTTGAGCAGGAGTTAGTTAACCAATAGAACATACTTTAAGTGACTAGGTAAGAACCTAAAAGGATATTTTATATAAGTAGGCACACAAAAATTGAAATGATATCTTTAAGACAGTCTTCCCAGATTGGTTTTTGGTTTTTCTTCTCAAAGACGCTTAAACACCATAATCATGTGTTCTAGACATTAAAAAAGTTGTAGCTTAAGTTGCAGAAAGGCCTTCCATGATATGTGTCCCCAGTGATGAGTATGAATTAAGATTCTATAGAGTAATATTATCACAACCATAGGAACCTGAAAAACACATACTTTCTGCCCTCAAAGTACACGTAAAAAATGCTTCTTTATAAATGACAGATGCTAAGAAATAATCTGTCTTTTCATTACAGCTGGACAGAAATAGTAAAAATTAAAAACCTTCCTATATGTGTTGGATTAGAAAACACATTTTAAGAAATGTTGGACTTTTTATTACAGTACCTGTATGTATCAGTCAAAAAAAGCCCACAGTAAACAAGTTCAAGTATTAGCAGTGGCACCTTAGGGCTTTGCAGAGCTGGAAAAGTAAGTTTACTTTGACAGAATACTTAACAGCATTCACTAAGCCACAATGAAAGCTATAAGCTATAATGAAACAGGCTTGGCGAGTCTGTCTGAGGATGAGCTTCCTTCTCTGGGCTTAACTCTATTTCAGTGTTCCCATTTATCTCTCCAGTGAATGCAAGCGCCCTTCATGGTCTGACAGATATTCTGTCCTTGCCAGGTAGCTGCTGCTTTTAGGCAGTAGCTGCCAAAACAATTCAGAGATTAATGGGAAAATGTCCATAAATTATAGTACAACCTCTCCACTTTCACAGAAAATGTAAGATCTTTGGGATGTTTAAATGCTGTAAAATGTCTTAATTTCTTTAGACACTTGCACAATTATTAATACAGACAGATGTGGAATACACAGACAACAAGCATCTAAATTAGCTTTGAGGGGAATTAATACAAGAAGCTGGCAAAATATTCCCAGTGAATAAATTAGTATGACAGTTTATTACGATTTCAAGACAAGATTACCAAGTGCATATCTTAAACACAGTTCTCAAAAACCTGCAAAAAGAAAGCTAATATCAAATGATGCAGCAAGGAAATCCAAACGGAAAGCTGCACCTATTAGGCTCATAGACATTCCCAAGGTAGGACAACACTTGTCAACCTGAATAAGCTGTTAAATGTATTGTTTTTTCCAGCCTTTAATTACAGTTGGCATTCCCAAGTCAGTGCTGGAGGCAAGCATCCTGTTGAAGAACATAAACCTTTGTGGGAGGAAACAGCAGAGACCATAGCCTAGTTTCTAAAGTGTGTCTAAACCACGTTAGCAGGAGAAAAAAGCTGTTCCACATTGCATGATTTACGCATGTAGGTCCAGCCTCAGCTGAGAACTTTGCTCTGTGCATTTGTAACACCCCCCTGGATCCACAGTGTCTGTGGAGTTGAGCTCCTGTCACCACCACCTGGTAGCACCCAGACCTCTGTAAAACTGACTCTCTGGGACTCAAATGGAAATTTCCTGCTGTCATAGCCTGCAGCTCCTTAGCCAAACAGGTGATAGCAACAGTCACCCAAACGATGGCATCTGATGACTCCAGTACAGAGTCACACGAGCTGGAGATGTCACGTCAGCCCCTAGGATGCGAGTCCAGTCACCTAGTTTTGATTTCATCACTGTTACTAAAAGGGAAATTCAGGTTTTCCCATTACTTCAACTTCTCCGGCTCATTCTTCAGCATGTGTTTGAATCTCCCTGTGCATCTTCTGCTCCTGCACCCACGACTCCCATCACCTTTGCTGCTGGCTTTTGGCAGGCACTTGGGCTATTTCCTCTCCCCAGACAGAAAACCAGAGAGCTATGACACACTTTGAACAGCGTTGTATGCTGCAATACACTAGATCTTATTTGAATTTTTGTGGTTAAGCCTCTTCTCTGGTTGAAACTTGTCACAGTTCCCTTCAAAGACTGAATTAGTTCATGCCTGCACTCAGACAGCAGCTGCTATCTTCAATGGCAGCCATGAGCCTGTGTGACATCTGTAATCTGTATATACTTATGTAGCTCAGGGCTGTCGTGTGAAAGTGCCAGGTTGGTGCTGTGTCACCTCTTCAGCTGGTCCCTCAGCCTCAGAAGGGGAACACTGGTCACAGCCTGGCCAAGCCTAGCTTAGTGTCCATTTCCTTGTTCTTTCTGGACAGGCATCACCCAGGTTTTCCAAAAGAGCCAGCCACTGGTAAATGAGAGAAGGGCTCAGATCTCTTTCTGAATGTTAGAAATCAGGAAAGAGGGAACAGTGGAGAGGGGGGATGAGAGGAGATTCGGAGCCAAAAGGAATCCATGGACAATCCCAGTAAAAAAGCTGTCATAGCAGCACTGGTAGAAAATGTTGTCCTCTGTGAGTTCGGTTTGTGGAGAATGACATGCTGTGAGTTTGAGTCCCATTCTAAGGGGGCTTTTTAATTGATATAGGTTAATGGCTGGAATATAAAGATTAAGAGGGTGATCTCTATTTTAGGCTGGAATTAAGCATGATTTTATTTTCTTCTCCTTCTCGGTCTTAAGAGACACCCAAAGACATCATACTTGTGTTGTTTCTATGTTTTATTTTGTTTAAAAGAAAATGGTAATACTTTCTTTTTAGTTTTGCCTTTAACCTAGTTTATGTTGAGTGTGTGTTGGATTAAGCAAGGTATATGAGCACAGGGACCTGGGCACTTCTCAACTTCTCATTTAGCAGAATATTGAGGAAAGTGAGTGGAGTTATCCAAACACTAGAATGCTTCAAGAGCAAAAGAGAAAAAAAAGCCTAACAGTGCATCTTACGACTTTGTTGAGTACTCCAGCATAATCTGCATTAGAAATGCATTTTGAAGGCAGATCCTTTTACAGCAGGATAAAAAACCAGTCAGAGTTGTGGGGGTTTTAATATTCCAACTTCTATCTCCAGTTCATTTTAAATGAGAAATGTTTCACTGAAGACTGTAGTTTTATTTTATCAAATAATTATTTAGCAAAATTAATTGATACAATGCATTTTAGTGCAATTCTTAATCTACAAGAATGTGTCCTTTTTCCTTGCTCAATATTTTTTGTGGCATACTTAATTTCAGATCCATGACCTATGATCTTTAATAGACTTTCTGACAATAATGATTAGGATAGTGGATATGAGGTATCAAATTATCAATAACCTCCTTCTCTGAGATAATACTAATGAATCATCATCTGATAGGGATATTCTGCTTAAAACATTGATCATGAACTGATTTACATTTTCCATAAAAAAACCTGCATTTGCCTTTCTGCCATTTTTGTAGAAATTTTTTTAAAATATGTACTAGTGATTGTTTTTTAGCTTGTAAGGTGTTTTTCATGAAGTTTTCTTTTTTTTTTCTGAAAGCTACAACTGAAAATCCATTGGCTTGCAGTCCCTTATTTCTTCTATAGCTTTTGTTGGAATCAAAACTTCCATATGAAACATTTAAAATGTAGCTTAAATAAGCATAAATGAAACCCCTGTGTTGAACTCTGCCTGGCAATGCATGAGATTAGTACAATTCTCATTATATTCTGGGAACAAATGGACCTTAAGATCGCATTGGAAACCTTGATTTAAAAAGTGTGACCAAGATAGGCTTCTTAAGGATTATTGACGTTTAATTTAGCATTTGATAATAACTATCTAAAGCCACATCAGGAGAAACTAAATATTGCTTTACTCTAAGTAGTTTTCAAAGGAAGAGGACATTTCACAATTGAAACTTTTGTCATCCTGAATGCCTCAATTAGCATATTTTAACAGCCTTTTAAACCTTGAAACATAATTGGAATTGTAATAAAATATTCCACCTTGAGTGCCAAATGAAACACTTGCAAGCCCACTTTAATTTCATTGTCTTTACCACTGTAACAGATTTGAGAAAGTCTCATTTTAACCAAATTTATCCTCTGCTTCAAACCTGCACAGGATGCATATTAGGGCTACTAACTTTCTGCAAAAAAATACCACCATAAGCACAGTCCCTGCTGGCATTGTCTAAACCAGATAGTGTCTGTAGACATTCTGTTCTTGCACATTTAGGGAGCAGCAGTTTTCCTGCAAATCATACATGAATTTATTAAACCAAACACTGGTTTTGGGCTGAACATTCCTTTCCGCAAGTTTCACAGGACAGTGCATCCACATACTTTCTTTGAAAACATCGCAGCGTCTCACCACTTCTTTTATGGCTAAGAATTTAATGATTACCACAAAATAATTACTGTCATTTGCCACCCATTTGTGATTCCCATTGAAGTACAGTTTCAAAAATATGTCATGTGGTGAGCCTGGAGTTAAGCAGAACAAAGGAAGAAAGTGGATGCACTCCTGACTGCTTCTGCTCACAGTGATTCCCTGTCATACTAACTCTGTCATAAACCCCACCATAACCATTGGGTGGTGATCCATCAATGTTATCACAAGGAAGGAGATTACGGATAACCTTGCTGGCCTGAAATACTTGTCCTTTCTCTCAGGAAGAGAGCTGCATGGAGGGGAATCAAGAATGTTTTACAGAATCATGGAATGCTTTGGGTTGGAAGGGACCCCAAAGATCATCTCATTCCAACCCCTGTGCCATAGGCCGCTAGACCAGGTTTCTCAGAAGCCCATCTAACTGGCCTGGAACACTTCCAGGGATGGGGCATCCACAACTTCTCTGGATAACCTGTGCCAGTGCCTCACCACCTTCACAGTATTTTTTCTTAATCTCTAATCTAAACCTACTCTCTGTCAGTGTGAAGCCATTCCCCTGTTGTCCTGTCACTCCATGCTCTTGGAAATAGTCTCTCTCCATCTTTCTTTTGGGATCCCTTAAGATGCTGGAAGGCCACAATTACGTCATTCCTAAGCCCTTTCTTTTCCAGGATGAGCAAACCCAATTCTCTCAGCCTATTTTCTGTCATGAGACTGGGAGCAGATGCTCCGTAGAGTGGCTTACCTACTAAATCTTCCCCTAAAGGAATGGATTTGTTCCTGTTAATTACTAGCTAGAAAGAATCACAGAGCTCTACCCAAACTCATGCTCAGTGCAAAACACCTGTTTGCCTTAAGGTTTAGAAAAGAAATGTCCCTAAGTTTGTGTCAGAAAAAGAAAACTAGATAGAAAATTTGGAAAGAAATCATACTTTCTCAGGTCATATTCTTTCTCGGTTTGGTGCTAGATCCTCAGCATGGCAAGGGGGGATGGCACCCAGAAAAAGAGACCCTTTATATAAAGCCTTCTTTAAAAAAAAAACCAAACTTCTTTAGAAGTTACAACTTTAAACCAAGATATTCTCAAGTGGCATATTGGGAAGTACAAAGATAACAGTTTATTCTCCAAGCCATATGGAAGGGTTTTTAGCAGCTGAGGATGGGAAATTGTGTAGAAGACTCTGACAGGCGAAGTAAAGCAAACTAAATCCCCTGCACTTAAACACTATTAGGAAATGCCTGATGCTGGATCACCAGTTTGAGGTGTGAAGGTGGGCTGCATGCTGACACAGGTAATAAATGGAATAAAGCATTTCAGGAGTGATAGGATTAATAATGTAATAGCTGACTTCACAAGGCTTACCGGCTTTACCTGAGGGGATACTTGTCCCAGATATTGAACCAAGTCAACATTGGCAACTCCATTATTTTTATAATTATTTATATTACTGAAAGAAGCTTTTGTTAAAATTAATTTATCTTTACAGAGGACAGAGTGGTTTTAACTAGAAAGGTACTTATATTTCCTCTTAAGTTTATCCCAGTACATGAGGGGGAAGGGGGGAAGGATCTGTGAGCTTGGCTATGCACTTTGAAAGGGTGGAAGCCATCTTTAACCCATTGATTCTGTTCAAATAGCATTTTGCCCAATTTTCCCAAAGAAAAAAACAAAAAGCCTTCAAATTGCTCTATTTTCTTTATATTGCCTACTGTTAAATCATATAGTTAGTAAAACCAATCTTTTTCTCAGTCTGGAAATGCAAATACTGTATGAACTGAACAAATAGAAGAGAATATTTTTGCTGCTTCTTTTTGCTTCTTGCTTCCCACCAAGGGCATGTCAAGCAATATTTAACCTCTAGAACCCAACCGTTAGCTATCAACCATGACCGATATAATGTATGCTCTAGTTTTGGCCTGATGTAGGATCCCTTTTAGGCTAGTGATTTCCAGCAAGTCACTGAACTTGTGAAGAAAATGTACAGAATATATGATGAATTTCAATAATGAAATAGGATGGTTTTTTTTAAATTTTCAGAGTTAGGCAAATATTTAATTTCAGGTCAAATAAAATTGCAAGTTAATAAAATAATGCAAAAAAAAAGTCATGAAAAGACAGAGAAAAATTCCCAAATGATCGCTTTATAGTAACACTTCACTTTTTATGGTGGACTTACATCCCAAATAAAATTTTAAATAAGGAAAAAATAGCTTTCAGGGTAGCTAAGGAACTAAAAAGCCAAACTGCACAGCCATTGTTGAGCACACACAGTATTCCTGAGAGAAGTGTGTGTGCACAGCTGCACAGACACGGAGTCCATATGCCTGTGTATAAACAGTGGGTATCCGTACATGTGTGCATGCGCATGTGAATGCTTTATAACAGCACTGGCAGGTATGCAGGAACACCCGAATACAAATTAGCCTTCTTCCTAGCACTCTTTACACCAGCCAAACAGCTCTGGGGTTTGGATTAGAAGTGAAATAAGACAGTTTGGGTCTTGTCTTAGAAACAAGGGGATTAAAGTTGAGTTTTAAGCTAAAGTGGGTTCAGAATAGCTTTCTCCAAACTGCTGTGTCTGCCTACGAGACAGATTGCTACTGAACATGCCAAGCTGACCTCATTCTCTACTTTGCTGTACAAACTTAAATGCTCTGATTTTAGAGCAGAAGTCCTCATCTAGATGAAGGATTACATTTTTCCAGGACATCAGCTTTGTACAAATCAAGCTATTTTGATTCTTTTTCTCCGTTAGTCTCCAAAATATTTGAAAAATACATTCAAAATTATTGCCCTGCCATTTTTTTCCCTTTACATTCCCTTCAATTTTCTGTTGAAATCAATGTCTGCTTCTTTTTTGCAGTTTTAGAAGCATGTTACTTCGTGAAGGTGCTTTATTCTCCCAGCATAATTCTGTTTGCTGTACCCATTTTACACCCTCAGCTTTATGCCATGTGGCAAACCTATGTCCTCCAAGGGGATCTTTAGTAAAGCTTTCTAATTCACTCCCGTGTCACCTGCGTGTCCTACTGAAGATTGTCCAGAAAGTGCCCATGCATCTCACTTCCTCCAGCCGAGTGCTCAGTTAAGTTCTGAAAAGGTGGACCCAAGTACCAGAGTAACTTCTAAGAGAAGTTTTATTGATTATGAACTCGAAAATATAAAAGACTTTTTCTTCTAAATTCATATTTATATCCATTAAATTAGAAATGTCTGTCGAACATGTGAATGACTCTCAGATTATGAAGCTTTAATTTTACGCCTTAGAAATCTATTAATTTAGCTGCATGCAATAGTTCAAGGAATGTTTGGTCATTGATTTTTTTAGTAAGAACTTTTTATTTTGTTGTAATTATGTCTGAAAATGAATTGATTTTTTTTGTTCTTCAAGTACTTATAATTTTATTTGCTGGAAGGAAAGCTAAAAAGAAAGAAAGTTTTTGAAAAGAAAACTGTGTCTTTCAAAACCTAACTAGTACAAATACAGGAGAGTAGATTTCATTGAACCACCTCTAATGTATCCTAAACCAAAACACCTTCATAGGAACTCTGGCAAAACATGCTATTCACTTTTACAAGACCAAATGAAAGTTTGTTTTCCAGCTGTATCTCAGAGGATGACCTGTATAAGTCTCTAATCCTAAAGTAATCTTGTTTTCTAGGAGAGCTCATATAAATCTAGGTTTATTACCTCAAGTTAACTAACACTTTGTTTCCCTCTCTAACAGATGTATGAGATTTATGGCAGTAGGCCAACTGCCACCCTTGAATTTAAACATTTTCTGAGCTATTGCTGTGGGTTGGACTAAATTGAGTTTTGAGTATTTAAAAATCTTTGAGCTCATGACCGTTTATCTCTGTTTCCAGGTAGTATCTGTTTCTACAGGCTTTATAGTAAATAGTTACTGCTCTTTGCTTAGCTAAGCATCCCTGTTATCTTACCCACGGTTTCCTTCTGGTTACAATTTTGCTGATCCCCCATACTAACATGCATGTCTCAGTCTCCCTGCGCGTTTTGGGGATGCTCAGAAGGGGCTGTTACCTTCTCCTCCATACACAACCATAGGACCTGATTTTCTTCTTCCACTATACCTCAAAATGCAACATCCCAGCCAGTACAGTGCCAGCTGCACAACTGGACTGGATGCTGTTTAAAACAACCTTTATTCCTTTGACCTGAGATTGCAGCCATTCTTGACAGCAGACAGGATATTTTCTTTCTGGGCAATAAGGATTTTTTAGATTCCACCAGTGCAAACCCTTACACCAGAGTGAACCATGGGATCACTATAACAATGCAAACAAGGACACCTGTATGCCTGATAAGCAGAGCTCTGGGTGTGCAGCTGCTGGTTTGTTTCCCAAGCAAGTTGGCAGGTTGATTAAGATGGGGTGAATTAGGAGGACAATCTGTTACAGAAAGTGGACACCCCATAATTAAGATGCATTTTTGCTTCTGCACTATCTCTGCTCTTATGTTCATTTCTGTATTTTAGTTTCATTCTGTATGTCTGGTTTGAATGAGAAATGTTCAGTCCACCTGGTGCTGTCAGTTGCAAGTAATGTCTGTTTACTACGTGCATTAAATTAGGCAATTAACTGCTTGAATGTATTTGTACAGATAGAAAAGTAAAATTTTATTATAATACCTGGCTGGCTGTAAAAGGGCTTAATTGACTCGGCTTAAGGTTGCTCTGACTCTATACAATCATCCTGTTGCATCTTCTGATATGCAAGTCTTTTGGAAAAAAAATCCCATGTTGTGGATTGGAGAGCTATTAGAGGAATGTTTATGGGAAATCATACAGCAAAGCTCACAGAAACACCAGGAAGTTCTTGCCTCTAATGCTTCTGGCTTTGGCCCTTGCAGATTTGAGAATCACTCAAGCTATAGGCAGTTATAACAAATTGAAATGTCACATAGCTTAAATCTGAAAGCATTTAAGATCAGGTAATAAGGCTAAACTCAGGTTAGTCTGGCTGTGTGAATGATTTCTAACTTAAAAGTTGCTTGTCACACTGAGCTGGTGCCAGAGCTGACACACGATATGGAGGAGGATGAAGCCAAAGACAAGGTTCCTCTCAAGAAAGGCTCTGGGCCAGATTTGCTGCTGTCACAAGTGGCATCTTTCCCTTAGTCTCAGCTCCCATAGAAAATGGGATAAAAAGAATCTGTTTCAAGACACTTCCAAAGAGTGGGTAAAATCTGCCATGACACAAGGTTCGTTGACTTTATAGTGTAACAATCAAAGCCCTTATATCTCCCAAATATGTTAAAATATATGCCTCTTAAAACTTTAAAGTGCTTGGCTGAGGAAGATTTAAACACAGAAGTGCAATATTTCTAATTCTTCCCTGGAAGCTGGAAGGATAACTCTCTAATAATTAAACATTTTCAGAAATTAACTAGTAATATCACTTTAATGATACGGTTAATTTTTAATTAGAGCAGATGTGTTCTGACATTTACTGGAACCATTGTACTTTTGCAGAGCATTTCATTATTAACAGCAATTTACCTATTATTTGTGCACACACATGCCAACAACATTTTTATGTTTCTAAAGAAAGAAAATCACACCTGAATCCCAGCTCATGCTTCTTGTTTTGTTTGAGGGGTTTTTTTCCCCTCTTTTTTTTTTTTTTTTTCTGTTTTGGGTTTTATGATTTGTAGTTAAACATTCCAGGAGACCTTTACATAATTCAGTGGTTTTTTATGAATTTCCCCCAGAAAAAAAAAACTGAAATTAAAAAAAACAGACTCTAGAGAAGCAGGAAGGTGGTTTTGCCAGAATCAGACCCTTGTGAACAAGCCACTTCCTTATCTGAGTTCACAGCCAATTACTTAGTGTTGAGAGGGCTGAATTTGGGTCTTGCTTGCAGCTGTAAGCGGGAGAGTGGAGTAGCTTTGCCTTTGTGCTGTGTAACAAAGCTCAGACTTGGATTCTGAAGCAGTATCTCCATCCTCTCCAAACACAATGCTGACTTGGAAGCCAGCACTCAGGAATATGTATTCCTGGTACTCAGATCATGCTTTTCACCTTCTCAAAAAAAAAAAAAAAA
>VZRS01010390.1:964429-1089716 GCA_013398055.1 Ifrita kowaldi
AAAAAAAAAAAAGAGTGAGAGCAGTGCAAAAAATACAGCTATTCATTAGAGAATTAAGGGAAAGCAATGCTAGATATTGAGAGTTCAGCAATTTAAAGGTCAAGGAGGCCAGTCAGTGGCAATGCTGAAATCTTGTGTCTTGATATCAACACTGACTTTTGTTCCTAAACTCCTCAAAGACTCTCAAAACCTTTCCCTGACAACCTTTTCCCAGACATTGTTGTCTTCTAAAGCTAAGGAGTGAGTTTTCTTACTTACATTGCAGAACAAGCCAATTGCTTCCTAACTTTCTCCTGGTCCATATGGAAAATAATTTTAGTTGTTTCAGATCTGCTTTGTTTTTCCTCTAAATATACTGTTTCCTAGACTAAACAACCTCAATCTTTCATCCTTTTTGTGCATCATGTTTTTAAACAATTTGTCATTCTTACTGCCGTTCTCTGGACTGACTTTTTCCAGTTTTCCTGAGGGAATGCTAGAAACTCAACATAGTTCTCTTGCTAGGGTCTCAGCAATGGAATCACCACCTCTATCAATGTGACCTAATAGAAGAACTGCTTCCCCCCACTTCCTAAACACTGCATTGAGGGTTCCTAATGGATCTGCTATTTGTCCAGACTCTTTTCTGCAAGAGTGCTCCTTGTTCCCATTTTAGTCCTTTTGTATTTGTGCATTTAACTTTGTCTTTCCTAAGAATGGTACTTCATGCATTTGCTGTAGTTGAATTCCACCTTATTGATTTCAGTTATCCAGAGTGCTTGTGACCTAGGGATATCTAGAAATCTCTCAACTGTAGTGGAAAGTAGCTCATAAGGCTGCATCCAGGACAGATATCTGTGGAATCTCAGTAGAATTTCCTTTCAATTTTGAATAAAACGAAGAGAAAACTTTTCAAAGTATGATTTTTGTTCTAAGTTCATATATTTTTATAATATGTCAACCTTGAAAATAAAAAACATGGAACTTAGTAATATGAATTCTTTATGTAAAACTGAAGGTCTGATAGCTCAGTTCAGTTAGAGTAAAATTACTGTTGCATAATTTAAGCTAAAATTCCTTGATTTTCTGAGTTGCTTCCCCCATCAGACAATCTCTGAGCAGATTTTAAAACTTCACATACCACTGCCTCCAGTGCCTACAGGATTTCAACTTTAATAAAATAGATGTGATTAGTAATACAGTTCAAATGCAGTTTCTTAGTTTAGAAAATTTGATAGACTGTAATCTGAGCTGTCTTGAGGATTTTTTTTCCCCTGCTGTGTCAAGAAAATTGAGCTCTTAGTCCTCATAGTCCCTGGGATTAGTGTTGGGATGTAGATTTTTCACTTTTAGGCTGAACAATTCAGATGTCACCCAAATATGTTATGACAAACACTTAACTGTGCTAAAGCTGCAAAAGAAATTAGTTTACTTCTTGTGAACTTGGACAGTCTTGAACTGGATTTAAAAGTATCTTCCCACACAGTCCTCTGAAAAGCTGGGAATTCTCCTCTAGCAGTGCAATGTAATTGGTCTGAGCCAGCCCTGCCCTTTTTCCTTCATTCTTGAAATTTTCATTTGGTTTTGCTGTGTGGAACATAGCAGGCTGTGTATTGAGGGATAGATATTTGTCTCTGCTTTCTCAAAAAAAAGGTCAAATAAAATGCTTGGTTTGTGGCATGTAGTTTGGTTGGGACATTAGAACACAAAACGCTGATTTTAAAAAGGGTATTTCAGCACCCTACAGGCCCCTATTGGGTTGTCATTATTTACCTCCTTTGTTCCGAGCACTGTGGGTAGTTGGGTTTGTGAAGAAGCATCATGTATTTATTGAATTACCAGTGTCTCCAGACCCAGTGAAATTGGCTCTATTTTATGTGAGCAAACTGTACATGCTAAGATTATTTAGTGTCATAAGAGCAGAACTTGTGATAGAACACCAAATAAGAATGTACAAAAGTATTATTTCTAGAGCCTCTAGATGTGATCATGTGCTAAAATCAAAAGACTGGAAATTCAACACAGAAACATTTCAGTGTGATTGGTGGATAAGTTTGTTGTCTGTAATGAGGTCAGATATTCCAGAAAACATTTAAATAATCACCATATTTTTCTGCATATCTTGATCTGTCAGAATGTGGCAGATATTCTCAAAATGGTGGTTGTAATTTCTCTTGTTTTCATTGAACAAAGTGCTGCTTTTAAAACATGAATGAGTGTGTTTTCCCAGAGTTTCCACCCAGCAACACAAGAGTTGAAGATTCTTTTTGCCTGAAGACTGTCTGCTTTGGGAGTTTGTAGACTCTGGCAAAGAACCTGAAAGAGCCATCAGTGATACCTACTCCCAAAACTAAAATGAGTTGTTATTACTCTGACTGCTTTGTTCAGCTCACACTTACCCAAGGCTCTTTCCTTCTAACATACTCCTTTCTAAAATTTACTGGCTTTCAATCTAGGTTTGAAGTCACGGACACATTTTTTCCCCCCGTATTTACTAGCTTTTGAAGGTGGCTATGGTTTGAACCCTGCTTACTTCTGGTCTTCCTGTTTATCTCTGCTTTAATTCCACTTTGCAGTCTTGCAGTGCTCAATCTGCAGCAGTCATTTTAACAGCCAGATAGTTGTCAGAAACACAGGAGTTTAGCTTTTCAGCAGGATAAAACCAAATGAAATGCTTGACTGGAGTGAAAAAGCCACATTATTCAAACACAATCTCTTACAATGACAGCAAAAGGATAAAACAAGTTAGCTGGGATTTTGATTTCTAGTGGTATAAGAGGATTGTTGAAATTAATGGTACTGAATTAATACAGCAAAAATTTACTTGTGAAATTTTCCCTTACTCTTAAAGATGTTGCTCCTTTCTCCTCCTGTAAGGGCAAGTTGCTGGAGCAGTTGAGGTGCCTCCTTACAAGAGTGATGGAAGTATTTTAACTCAACTCCAGGATGAGCCAGCCAGCTGGTATTTTGGGCCACAGCACAGGTCCGTGGCTGATATCCAGAGTGGTTTTGCCCCAGCTAGTAGATAAGTACCCATGCAGCCAGTCACTCACTGTGCCTCCCAGTGGGACATGGGAGAAAACAGGAGGAGTGGGAGCAGGAAAACTCATGGGTCAAAATACAGACTAGGAAATCACCTACAAAGTACTGCAGCAGCCAAAACTGTCTTGACTCAGAGAATTTAGCTTAATTGGTTTTGCCAATTAGCATAAATATTTAATAGCCTATTCCAGTACTGGGAAACAAAGGGGACAGACATTGAAACACCTTTCCTCCCACATTTACAGCTTCCACTTCACTCTAGACTCCTTTCCTTCTTCTTTTCTGGTATCTACTTCATTAATTCACAGCCTTGCTAGAGAGAGATTACTCTCAGTCCCTCCACTGAGCCCACAAGCAGTGCAGGAGGTGGATGGTGCTTTCTCTCTGCCCACTCCTCATTTTTCATTCTTCCTGCAGTCTTGCAGGGGTCCTCCACAGGCTGTGGCCCTTGTGTAGTGTGCCTGCTCCAGCATGATCTCATCCACAAGCTCCTAGTGGCTTCAGCACAGACCAGTGATGAGAAAGCAAATTATGTGACGGGATATTAGCAGGTGAAAAGTCACAGATGTAAATGGTTGCCTTTCATTTTTCCTCACTGGAGACGTTTCAAATACAGTACTTGTACCAGCAATTTTATATTTTGAGGGCAAATCTTGAGTGTCTGCAGTGCTGTCGTTGACACTTGAAATGCTACATCCCAGAGACATCTTCTTGTAGAGCAGAGCAGTCATTAGTGCTTGGTGTGACATTCCTACTGCAGTGAGCAGAAGGGACTCAAGCTGTTTGTCTCTACTCAGTATATAAGAACTGGGATTCTTTCTATTTCCAGGGCAGTTTTCTTCATCTTCCCTTTCCAGGTTTCTCATTCAACATCCTTGTTTAACTGCCACTTTGCTGGATTCAACAATTTGGTGGGGGTTTTGGGGTGGATGTGGAAGAAGTCTGTTTCTTCATTTGAGTTAGAAACCTTTTAAAATTGTGCCTAATTTTTATGAAAGATGAGGAAGGGAAGCATATTTAAATCTTTGTGGGTTTGTAGAAATCTTCTGATCAGAGATTGCAGCCTCCTGCCTCTGGCAAGAGCAAACTTCTCCTCCCTACATTGTTTTTGTCATCAGAAGCCACGTATATTTTTGAGAGAAGCTTTCTTCTTATGTGTTTGTGTTCATTTACTATTTCTGTGTGAGAGATTTCTGTTGTGTGAGAGAAATGTTGGTTCATTACCTCTTCTCTGAAGGTCTTGTTGCATCCTGGATGAGCATGCAGTAGCTCCTATCTCTGTCCTTGGCCCTCTTTGAATGAGCTTGTCCTCTGTCAAGTAATCCTGTGTCTCTTACAAACATGGTGACATTTCAGGGTTGATAATACATGGGTTGTGCCTTGTTTAGAGAGACTGAGATGTGGACTTGATTCAGACTGCAGCCAAATACTAACTTAAAGACTAGCATGACACAGTGAGAAATTCCTAATAAAGCACACTGAGCTATAAGAACAGCTAGGAATATTACCTCCTCTGTAACTGGAGGCCCAAGGCTTTGTTAAAGAAAAAAAGAGAGAGGAGGTGAGAAAAGGAGGAAAAAAAAAGTCAATCCTATTATTACCGTAAGATTCAAAAGGTTGTTCACATCCAAACAGTAGGAGGTGGACAGATTAAACTTTTAGAACTGTAACAACATCTCTCTTGGTGTGCTCTAGTTGAGCAAAGTGAACCTTGTAAGACTTGACATCCATCACAACATTTCCTGCAGTTACCACTCTGTTACTTAGACCAAATCCCCAGTTCTGGCTTGCAGACTATAATTTGGAGACATTAAATGACTACAATGTGGAAAGTATCTGATGATGTATTGTACTTTAGAATAATAAAAGTACTAAAATTGCAGCTTCAAGAACTAAATCAAGTATATAATTATCTGTGTTTGTAGGATTTCCTCTAAAATTGTTATGTTGTTTAAGCCATGCCTTTCTTTTCCCTTTGTTAATAACCCATGTTCTTAGAAAGAGGATCATGCATTTAATGATGTTCTTGGCACAAAACCCTACTCCCACCTCCTTTCCTTCCTTCTTGCTGACCCATAACAAATCTCCTGACTTTGATTTCACTTCACATTCAAAAGCAACGACAGAGGCCTTAATGAAAAAACGTAATCCAAGTGCTTCATTTTCTTAGCTGCAATCCTCACATTTGGAGAGTGCCTTAGTGCCAAAATTCTTTCCTTTTGTTTTTCTTTAGCCTTTCTTTTCAGATGTGTGCTATCTGGCATTAAGAATAAGCACAGTAATTGAAGGCTCAGAAGCTAGTGACTTAAGGGAGCTTGCCAACATACAGCATACAGTTTCTTTTATCACTTTTTTCCTTATCACCGAAAGGAGGGCTTTGCATGTTCAGAATTGCTGTAGTTGTTTTCTACTCTAAAGACATTTTATCCCTCCTTTTCTTCACCCTTAACTCACTGTCATTATGTACTGGTTGCTTCCCTAGCATATCCCGAGGAGTATTTCTTCAGTATGGCAGATAATTGTCCCTTGCTCTCCCTGGTTTTTAAGGCTGACTGCCCTGCCTGTGCTCCCTCCAGGCAAGGATCCTGTGAGACCAGTGAGGAATGAACCTTGAAAGCCTGAAAGCTTATATACACCTGAGGTTCGTCAGACAGCACTGTTTGCTGGATTTACTGCTTCTGTAAAATTGCCCTGGAAATCTCAGGAGGTGACATTTTGGTAAGGGCATTGTGGAGGTGCTGCTCCCGGCCCTCTTGGGAAGGAAGAGGAGATTATGCAGGGTATCTTCTAGAATTTCACAGAAACAATGTGGGGCACTTAGAGAATTTTTCTTGAATATTAAAAAAAAAAAAAATATTTTGCTTTCTCACATATATAAAGTAAAGAGTGGTTTGAATGAGGTGAATGATCTTATTCTATCCATCCCAGCTTACACATTGACAGGACAAAAATTGAAGCCATGTGGATAAGTTAACACAGACAATTAATGTCTGCAGGCTGCCAGACTGGTTTAACATTAATTCGTCTTTTCCCAGAAGCTACTTGGTGCAAAATTCTTTTAGAATGTGGTTGAGTTTTATTCCCCTTTGGAAAAAGAGTGCGTAGGTTTGTGGATTTCTTTTTGCCATGTCACATTCAATGATCTACAGAAAATACTATTAACTCAGTAAGAATTTATTTGTATCTTTATGTGTAAGAAAAACCACAGCACCTAGGGAAAGTCTGTATTATTCAACATCAGAAATGGATATATTATAGTTTTGCTTGTGCTGGATTGGGTCATGGCATTACTAGCTTTGCTGCAAGATAAGATGAGTATTTTGTATCTCTTAGGTAGAGGAGAGGGAGCTAGATCAATTTGCTGTAAGAGATACTATTTTGGGAAACATCAGACGGAAACAAAATTTAGGTTGGCAGGTAGACCAGCAAAGCAGCAACACCACTGTAGGGTCCAGCTTTCCCTAAGAGCTAAAAGAGACTGACTGCCTTGCACATTTTATTTCCTTTTTCATAAAACATATCTATCCTATCATCAGGCTGCTTGGACACGTATTTGTTTTTATATGACACTAGATAGAAAATTTAGCTTAAATCCAGAGGACTCAGTCAAGTGTGATCAGATTCCTGTAACATGATGGAATAATTCCGCAACTGTTTGTTGAAATGTAGAAAGACAATCTACACTGTTTGTATTTTTCCTTATCACAATAAGGATCAAAACAACCTGTAGTTGAAAAGGTTGACATTATTTATTGTCTTTTTCATTGCTGAACATTTTTACATGAACTATCACAACAGGTCTTTATGAGGGGGTGATAATATTGAATTTACCCCTTGACCATAAGCAAAATAAATTTAAGAAAAACAAGCAAATATTGTTCCAGGCAAATCTTCCCATAGCCTGAGAAAGAAAAACTGGAAAGCTTAAAGTCATAGAGAAAGCTGCGGATATCATTATGCAAATTTCACTTTTGCTCACTGACAGGCAAATATTACAGTGATAAACAGTTGTCTGTATTCATTTTTTTATAGTTTATGATTTTTTCCAAGTATGAATTTTAACATGGAATCCATGACAACTCTGAGCACGTGTGCATTAAAGTGCATCTTGCCATTTCCAATCCCATAAAATGATATTTTAGAGTTCCATTGGAGTGTTTGAGTAATACAGATGAAATCATGGGTATGAGGGGAAAGTGTGGCATAGGATTTAAAAATATTGTTGCCCTTTGGCTGGTCTATCCTTTTTCCAAGGAGGAGGGAGAATAGTAATCATCATTCTTCTTTTGTGATTGCCAAGCATTCCTGCAGCTAGAGGGAATGATCAGGCAGTTGCCTTTCAGCTCTTGGGAATTGAATGCCGATACACTGTTCCAGAGCCTTACAGACTTACTTTTTTCCTTCATGGAAACGTTGGTTATTCTAAGCTTGTGCCTCAAAATAAAACCATGAAAGAGACAAAATGGCCACTGTAGTGCAGTGCAATTTTCTAGCCTTGTTAATTAGCTTTGGCCCAAATATATTTTTTTTTTAATATTGCTTTCCACAGTCTATCCAAGTTTCATGTATTTTATTGTCCTCCTACTGCTCCTCATACTAGGAGTTTTATTGTAACAAGTAGATCCTGTGCATTGAAGGTGCATTTCTGAAGGAGGAAAGCACCTCAGGTTACCCAAGACTTAGCATCTTGTAGGACAGAGATTTTCTATGCCATTAAATTAGGATAGACCTTTTCCCTTTTATGTGCTTGTACAATGCTTGATAAAAAAGTTTCTCAGTCACACATAAAAATCCTTCTTCTAACTTGGTTCAAACTGTTTCCAATTAGATTTTAATGCCAACTTGCAATTAGATAAAGTAATATTTATCAATATGGCAATACCATAATTTCTCTGTTGTCAACTTTAAAAGCAATTGTCATAATATTACAGTGATTCATAGTTATTCACAAGCAGTTACGCAGGCAATCACCTACTGCACTATAGGAGAAAATAAAATTAATTTATTTCCCTCTCCTCCAGCTAGTTATTATTATTTTGTGTATAGGCATTAAAACTCTCCCTCCTGTAGACCAGTGTCACAGGCACTCCAAGATGTATGTTGTTTTAGAGTATTAGTTAGGTTCCAGGCCAACACCATTTATCATTTTATATCCAAATCCATGTGCCATTTTGCTGGTGAGATGTAGCCCATTCAACTAAACATGTGAGGAATAGATATTTGCAGTATTAGAGGGGGAAAAAAATGTGAAAGATCTGCTCAGCTCATGGTGTTTGAGTGTGAAACTTGTTAATCTCTGTAACGTGCTGGTAGCACAAAGAGAGCACAGTTCTTTGCTGGTAAATGGGAGGTTGAGTCCTTAACTGCTTAGGGGCAGGTTATACCCCCTTGCTGGTAGTAAAATCCTTGGAAATACTTATGTAGCAAAGGAACTCAGGGTGAGTATAAAGGAGCTTAGCCCTATATTTTCATCATGCATAATTGCATTTTTTCTCATTAAAATCCCACTCTGATTCTAATTAAATTCATAATTGTTCTGCATTTGATGCTATAAACTGTTGTGTAGTGTTGCTGGGTGCTATTTAACAGATGTCATCCTCCCCCCAAGAGGCAGTGGTATTTCATTGCTGTGTGAATTGATCCTTCAATGTGAATCCTGAACAGGTCCCCAGATAGCCAAGCAGGAAGGGGGATATCATGAACTAGCAAGAATGAATAAATGAGGTAACCAAAGTGTGTCTCTCAGAATGTATGAGATGTAATTCCTTGCACTTCAATATATTTTAAAAGAGTAATCTAGTTTTCCCATCCTATTCATAACAAAGTTACAAATTCATAGTGATACTTCAACACACAGTTCTCAGGCTCAGGCTTACAAACAATTTTTACACATTTGCATTAAGGGTTTTTTGTTGTTTTTAGGGTTTTTTTCCAGTACAGCTGCAAATCGTTACACACACAGAGCTGAGAAAGTTAGTCTTGTTTTTTTTCAGAGCATCCCTTTTTTCAGTTGTGTTAATTGCATTCACCACCACTTCCCCTCCATCTGTGGCAGATATACGTGTGCTCCTAACACTCTTCATCCTGTTTGCTTCAAAATAGCTGTTTGATTGTTTCTGAATTTATTCTACCAAGTTTTCCTGCCACCACACTCAATATTTACCTGGGGGATCACCCATATCCATCTCTGATCAGCTTCTTCTAGAACAAATTCCCAGTTTAGCAAATCCCATAGAAGCCTCTGGGTCTTCAATCAGATCAGAATGACTTAATTTTTAATTTATACAACTCAGACTTACTACTACTAAGCTGAGTAGGGCCTTATATAAGTTGAAGGACTAAAACATTGAGGTACACTAAATAACATAATTAGGCTTTGCAGAAAAATGGCAGTAAGAAACTAAGAGAGAACAGCAGGATGTCAGTGGGTCAACATTAATTTCTAGTTCTTTTTTGTATAGCAATGGGTTGAGTCTCAAGATGCTTTTAGATTGCTTCAGGATCCTCTAAGATAGTTGTGTTATAAAATGCATGTTATTATTTACCATACAAACTATCACCAAAATCATATTTTCTCTCCCATTCACATGCAAACTCTGGGGAATTTCAATAGGAGAATAAAGTTGAACAAGTTCTATTCTGAACATGCAGTTCTTCTTAGATATTAAACTTATTCTCTATCCCTTGTTCACATTAGTCAAAATCCAATATGCCAGAGAAAAATCTTTCCAAATGGAATTACCCCAAAAGACAGGTAAAATTCTTAGACATAGGCTGCTCGTCATGAGTGGTGAGTATTAGAGGTCACTAATAGTATTCAGTATTCTCATTATGAATATTGCCCTATGGGTACTGCCATGGTTTTTTTTTTTTGAGGAATGTGAAAACTGGTTTTAAAAACAAAGAGGAGTACATGAGGGCTGAAGTTTCCTTGCCTTTCTTTGATACTTGCTCTAACCAGCTGCTTATTTTAATGGCTATCTCCTGAAATTCCTATTCCTCTCTGAAATGTTATTGAATCAGACATACAGGTGATTTCAAATTGCAGTGGAGAGATATGTAACTTGTTTTCTTATAGAAAACCAGACAAAAATGCTTTGTAAAGACTAAAGGTTTAATGCTAGCTTACTTCACTTAGGCAACTACGAGGGTGTGCAGTGGATCGCTAACTCCTTCTTTACTGACTTTTTTGACTAACCAGCCATACTAGCTGCCCCATGGTCTGCTTTTGTTGGCAGAGAGCTAGAAGCAATCACAGGGATGATTCTGTCCTGTTTCTGCATCACAGGCAAAGTGGGCTTGTCTGAAACAAATATTCTTCCTAGTTAGTGGCTGGAACTATACAGTAACATTTGCAGAGTTGAGAGACGGGAACGAGGATTACTCACACAGCTGCCATTTCTTCCCCACTCTTCATGGAATAGCAGAGCTCACTGCATTCCCTTCTAACCAGAACTCAGTCAATTGAATGCCACAAGTAGCTAAAATGATGATGAGAATTCAGATACAGTGATGGTCTGTGTTGGTTCATATCTGTACACAGCGCAGAGTTCTGCTTTTCGCAATTAGTTACAACATTTTTTCCTTCAGTACACAGGAGTTAATATTTTATATTCCAGTTTGATGACTAGGTTTCTTTGCTGTCAATGACCCATTCTTGGAAACTTGCCTTAAGCTCTGCAACAAAGGATTGTATCATTGTGTATAATGAGTTGTAATAAATGTTCGATATTATTTACACAAAAAAGTTTGTCCCGCCCCCAGATATTTTGAAGCACATATTAGTAACAAAAACATACATAACATAATAAATTACAGAAATCGACAATGACACACAAGAGCGAAATAATCTGTAAATAAATAACCCTGCTTTTGAAAAGATCTTGTAATTACATAAGACATGTATGACAGTAACATTAAAATAGCTTGTCAAAACATCAAAATAAAGACAGTTCTGATTCACTGGAACAATTATCTACTTTGAGCCTGAAAAGCAATTTTAGAAAAGGAGCGCAGTCACACACAATGAGGAGCATAGGATGAGAGATTTTGTTATCCTGTGATAAACTACCCTAGTTAAAATGCTTTACGTGGCTGAAATGACCACCTGGGGAATGAAGGTACCATTAGGAGCATATCATCAAAAGCATTGCCATCGTCAGTTTAAAACAAAGTGGGAGAAAAAAACCCCAGAATTTAAAAAATGAAAGAAGAACTAAGAAGAGAACACCAGTTAAACTATTAGTTCATCTGCTTTAAAGTAATCTCCAAATCTAGAAGGCAGAAAGTCTGGACAACAGAGCATTTTGACAAAATAATGCAATCCAAATGATAACATGATAATCCAGAAGCAGCAGAATATGCTAATTCAGGTGCTTAAATGTAATGTTAGAAAACAAATGTCATTTGCTCTTTCCCACTTGACATATTCAGGCATGGGCTCTAAACTTGATGAGGAACGCATTCAGTGGAGGGAGCTCGGGGTGCAGCTGCAGATGGAGCTGCAGGTTGAGCTCTGGGTGGGAAGCCAGGACAAGAGGCCATGAATCACCACCCTTGGCACAACAAAGGGCACAGGGACCTGTGGCACAGCCAGGTGAGGCACACTGAGAGGCACGGCAGGAGCCCATGACTTTGGAGGAGCAGCGAGACTTTGGCACCCTTGGACTGTGAGGGGACAAAATCCCAGGGGGTCCTCCTTGAAACCAGACATCTGACACTCTGCCATGGAGATCCTGGGATTGAGCTGGTGAGGAAACTTGGTCTGACTGGGCAAGGAGTCCAGCAGGGACCTGCCAGGTCACTGGAGCCACTCCTCTGAAAGGCCTCAGTCTCAGCAGTGACAGTCTGTGACACTGGGATTATGGCTGCCAGAGAGTCTTATGAATGGTTACACTGGGAAGATTCCTTAACAAAACTCATACTTTCTGTTCTTAAAATGGATTGAGAATCACGGAATAAATGAGGAGGGACAGGACCTCTGGTGCATCTGGCCCAAACCCTGCTCAAGGCAGGACAAGGCCAGGTTGCTAAGGCCTTGTTCACCGTGAAAGGAGACTCCCCGGCTGCTCTGGACACTGGTCCCAGTGTCTTCCACCTTCATGGATATTTCTTTCCTGTAATATCTAATTCTCTTGATACAACTTGAATCTAAAGGAGACAGAGCCAGAGTCTTCTCACTGGTGCCCAAGGACAGGGCAAGAGGTAAAATGTTGGAGTCTCCATNTTTTGACAAAATAATGCAATCCAAATGATAACATGATAATCCAGAAGCAGCAGAATATGCTAATTCAGGTGCTTAAATGTAATGTTAGAAAACAAATGTCATTTGCTCTTTCCCACTTGACATATTCAGGCATGGGCTCTAAACTTGATGAGGAACGCATTCAGTGGAGGGAGCTCGGGGTGCAGCTGCAGATGGAGCTGCAGGTTGAGCTCTGGGTGGGAAGCCAGGACAAGAGGCCATGAATCACCACCCTTGGCACAACAAAGGGCACAGGGACCTGTGGCACAGCCAGGTGAGGCACACTGAGAGGCACGGCAGGAGCCCATGACTTTGGAGGAGCAGCGAGACTTTGGCACCCTTGGACTGTGAGGGGACAAAATCCCAGGGGGTCCTCCTTGCAACCAGACATCTGACACTCTGCCATGGAGATCCTGGGATTGAGCTGGTGAGGAAACTTGGTCTGACTGGGCAAGGAGTCCAGCAGGGACCTGCCAGGTCACTGGAGCCACTCCTCTGAAAGGCCTCAGTCTCAGCAGTGACAGTCTGTGACACTGGGATTATGGCTGCCAGAGAGTCTTATGAATGGTTACACTGGGAAGATTCCTTAACAAAACTCATACTTTCTGTTCTTAAAATGGATTGAGAATCACGGAATAAATGAGGAGGGACAGGACCTCTGGTGCATCTGGCCCAAACCCTGCTCAAGGCAGGACAAGGCCAGGTTGCTAAGGCCTTGTTCACCGTGAAAGGAGACTCCCCGGCTGCTCTGGACACTGGTCCCAGTGTCTTCCACCTTCATGGATATTTCTTTCCTGTAATATCTAATTCTCTTGATACAACTTGAATCTAAAGGAGACAGAGCCAGAGTCTTCTCACTGGTGCCCAAGGACAGGGCAAGAGGTAAAATGTTGGAGTCTCCATTCTTGGGGTCATTCAAAACCCAACTGGACGCAGCTCTGAGCAACCTGCTATCGCTGATCTCCAGGTGCGGCCTCTGCATCAGCCATTCCATATGAGTCTGTGATTTTAAAATCAGTCTGTTACAGTACAAACAAATTTCAGTTACTGGAACCTTCTCTGGAAGGCCACTAATGGAAACATCCTCTCCTCCTGTTTTTAATTGCATTTACATATCTAAGGCTTAACTGCTCAGACTAAGCTTTCCTAAGTATCTCCCGCAGGCAATTTGTTTGGTGAAATTCAAGCAAGCATACTTAAATAATTAGAAAATGAAAATTTCAGAAATGTTATGCAATGATTCGTCTGTGTTACATGCTGTGAAACAAGTGGCTGAAGTCTGGTTAAGGGTTGGCTCTGATTGCAAATGTATCACTGTTGTGTTATCCTAGTTTGTGCCATGGGGGAAAAATCAGCTGCCTTTGACAAACTAAGGCTTGAACAATGGTGGTTTGAATATGACCAGCAGAAGATCACTGAGAACTGAAGTTTAACAGATGTGTTGAATAAAAAAACATGTATTTAATACACGTGTTTTTTCTGCTGAACGTGCTCTGGACAAAAGGCTTGGGCAGGTTTTCCAGAGCACTCATGGAATCTGGTGCTGCAGACTGCGGTGGCTCATGTGCAAATAAACTGAGTAAGGAGATTATTGCTGTCCTTTCCATACCTTCATTCAGAAAGTCTGGAGGAGGAGGAAGCAAAAGCCTGAGATCTTGCTCCTTCTGCCAAGTTTAGACCATTCTTGTAGTTTTCATTTTTTCTGTGTAATTTGATATTATGTCACAATAAGGAGTGTCCTCCTTGAGGTAAACATCCCTCCATGTGTCATGTCTCCAGCTGTAGTCTTTGCGATTATAATTTCATAGGGTTTTTTTATTTAGTCATGTTTTATTTGAAATGTCATCTGAAAAGCATTTGGTTATTCTCTTTATTTCTTTGGTACAGGTTTTTCTAGGTCATGTTGAAAATTGTAACTTCCCTTTGTCCTGAGGGAGTGAAACCACAGCAGGAACCCCTGTCTGTTTCCTTTTATCACTACTAGTGATGCTCAAACCTGCTACAAATATTCTGTGTCCCTTTATTTTTCATCAGAAACCCTGTGCTAGAACCCATGGTTCATATGAGAACATGGCAAATACCTGGGTGCACTTCTGTGGCCCTTGGCCACTCTTCTATGTGTCTACAGAGGTGTATTTAGAGGACTCAAGACTAAGTCTCTGTCTTCTTTGTCCATTCTCTTGGGCAGAGATGGAGCCCTCAGACAAATCTGCCTTACTATGAGTTGTTTTCTTCTTAAAATTGCCATTCTGCCTCCTGGTTCTTTATGCTGTGTTGCTCTGAGCATCACACACAAAAAAAAGGAAAAAAAAGGCATCATAGTAACTCCAGTTGCTTTCTGCAACCTCATCTCTGTTCAATTTTCTGTAGTACTTTAATTTTTTCTCAAACTACAAGGTTGCCTAAATCTTACCTATTTTCTATGTTTTGAGGGAAAAAAAAATATTTACTTATGCCATTCAGATAAAGTCATGTTATTGTGACAATTTCAGATGGGGACCGTTACATGTGTTTTCCTATTCTGTACAGAAAATTCAGGTCTGGATTTCCAATAGATTTCATCTTCATGTGTGAAATCATATCTCAGCTTTTTCAAGTCATTGGGTAAGACCAGCTGAGAATTACTACAACTAGATATTCCTAATTTAAGCCCAGCCTATCCATCATTTCCAGTGACAAGAAAATACAGTATTTCAGTGTAAAATAACAACTGTGTGTATACAGAGAAGGTGGATTACAATTGAAAGATTTCCTAGCTTCGAAGAAGCTGTCTTTACTTCAAAACGTTTATGAATTTGGACATGAAGACACATTGTATGAAATATAAAACACTGAGGTTGAGACCCCCAGCTCTGGAGTTTGTTACTGGCTTCTTGAACCTGCATGAAGTGTTTTTTTATTTTATTAGTAATTTTTGTTGCCACACAGCTCTGCAGACTTTGTAGTTTGGAAAACTGGGGGCTTAGTTTCTATTTTCAAAAGAAATTACTTTGTACTTTTGAATTTTGGTTTTGAGACCCAGATAAAGGAGCAGACACATTTGAACCGCAGCATCAAAATTTAAGAATTCAGTGTATGTTTTCTCAGTTTAGGATCCTGGTTCATTTCTTCATTTCTTTGTCCTGGCTGTTCCCTAGTGATTGAAGTGTTTTAATAAAAGGAAGTTTTCCCTGCATTACATTAGTGCTTCCTCATCATTTCCTCCTTTGCCCCTTTGGCAGAACTTTCCAGTTCCTAATTTTCCATAAAGTACATAGACACAGAATTAGAAACTCATCAAACTTATTTGAATTTTTCTTGCATCTTAGTGCTCATCATTAGTCTTAGGTACTACATGCAGGTAAATCTTGATTTCCTTGGTCTCTTATGTTTTATTATACAAAGAGCTGTGTGATACCAGCTCAACAGAAATGTCATAATCTTCATTTTAAATGCTCAAATTTCCTGCATCTGCTCAATCTGTTTTGCAGTATTTGCTCTTAAATATCCCCTTCATTTAATTGGCATAGTTCTTGCTTGTTTGTTGTCTTCTGTCTTGTGTTTTTTGAAGCAAATCTCTAAAGGTACTTTAACTATCATAGTTTAAGTTATGAGCATAAATTTCAAGTAGTAAATTTTCTATTCAAAAACTTTAGTTAAAGTTTGTCACGCACACCTGTTTGGGGTTTTTTGATTGGTTTGGGTTTTCCTTTATTCTTTGCCTGCTTTGAGAAGATGATTGATGATAAGAAGAGTTAAAAATGGATGCTGAGATTCTTTTCTATCTTGCAGCAACCCAGAAGGGTCTGCATTTTGTCTTTCTAATGGGATTTGTTTGGAACAAGCATGTATGGAGTATACCTTTGAAAGTGCTTTATGCAAAAAGGAAAAAGAAGAAAATTTTGCCTTTTTAAAAATAAAAAGATGAGTGGAAGAGGTTTTTCTTCAACCAGCAGTCCCTAGAAACAGCAAGTTTTAGTTTGTGAAGAAATTTAATACAAATCTCAGAGCCATCTCCTTGAAGTCCATATTTATGCAAGCAGTAAAAAGAAGGCAGATTTCTTTCTGGAGCTTCTACCAGTTTAAGTAAAACACTGCAAATTACTATTCAAGGAGGCCATGGTTTTTGCAATGGAGGTAAATCGAGCAGATTAAGGTTAATAAACCTGCCAACTATTAAGGCCTTATCAGAAATAAAATCAGGGGATTATGAAGAAAGATAAGTAAAGCCTCTCTCTGGTGAGCAACAGACTTATTTCTGCTACACATTTCACGTGAGGTTGTAAGCAAAGAGCTTTGGTTTAGGAGCCCACCCCAGGTACAAGTGGCCAGTGAGGCAGCGGCGAGCCAGGAGCAGCCACTGCTCTGTGCCTTGTCCTTCCTGAGCAGTGACCAGCCATGCTGGATCACCTCATCCTCACACTCCAAACAGCAGCACCCCCGTAAGGAGCCTGCCTGGGATCGAGAGAAGAAAATATGAGCCCCTAACAAAGATGAATGAAAGCCAGGGCAATGATCTCATAACTTCAGTAGCTTCCATGGGAATATGAAAGAAAACTTACCTTGCTTCTTAGACAGAACTGTGACCATGCTGCTCTTTTTGCCAGAAATCTTTTTTTTTTTCCTTTCCTCACTTATATTTATATCCTAGAAGTCAGTTCCCTAAAAAAAATAAAAGCTACTATTAGGTTTCCACGTATAGTACCAAGTTAAGCTTTTGCTTTCCTGTTAAGATCAGTGAGCTGCCTTGCATTTGCTACAGTACAATCATTTAGCTGAGCAGGGTACCCATTGCTGCTTATAACAGTAGAATTTAAATTATAAAGCATTGGGACTCTCTTCAGAAGGATCCCTGAAGATGGCTATTCATTAGTGCAGATTCCCTGTGACTTCTGAGTAACTCTAGCAGGGCTGGTACTTAATATGGAGGTACATTGAACCATACTAGAATTAAATAGTCATTGAATCAGGATGATATATAGGAAGTAAAATCTGGTATTTCGTAATATTTCAGGCATTCTGAACTGCTCTGCTGACTCTATACTGCACATATATTCATATATGTATGTATACAATTCAATTTAGGAAGCTAGAGATGCTGAACGGTTGTTGTCAGATAATTTATCGTGCTAGACAAATTCCTAGATGCAAATTTTTATCTTATGGAACATATTCTCAGCAGATGTAAATAAATCTTTTGGTTCCACAGAGTATTGAGTCACGTGATGTAAAACCCAGAAAGAAACAGAAGCATTCATCTCTTTGAAATACTTTACAATAATTGCTGATTTTTCAAAATTAAGAAATGTGCAAGAAGTAGAGACCATATAATCAGACTATCTAGCTGGATCATTTTCACTCTATTTATATTTTTAAATAAATTGTTTTACATAACTTCCATTGTTTCTTGCTTTACACACAGCTTCATTTTAGTAGTTTATTTTTCAAAAATATATTGACTATTTGATGAGTTTCATAAATTATTTTGCACGCCAGGCCAGGCAAATAATTTTTCTTAGTCACCCTGCTCTAATTAGCACATTAGGAAGTAATGTTGTCAGGATTGTGAACACTGTAATGTAGGAAAAATGGCTACTGACATAATGCCTAGATGCATATATTGCAAATGTTCTTGTTTCTCTGTCCTCTAATTAAATATAGTCCTCGGGTCAGAATATGATTAGTTGTCAAGTGACAATTTAAGAGGCTAGAAGAACATGTTTGTGCTGAAACTAGATCAGGAGCTCTTTAGTGTTATTTGTAGTGCGTGAGCAGTGCTTTTAATGACTTTTTGACAAGGCTTTTGCTGCAATTCAACAATAACATTACTGTAGATATTGTCAGAAACTTGACAGTGCAGACTCAGTGTGTTATAAATTTGTTTTTAGCATATTGAAACAGAAAACCTTACATGAATGCATGCATTGACAGAATATCCACAGAGAAAACGCGTAAGGATTGTAAAAGGATAAATAAAATTACCAGGAACAACTGGAGGTATGAAGTTTTGCCTTGCTTGTGTAACAAAAGTTGGGTGAAAACGGGAAGAAAAAAATCAAAAGTTTTTTAATTGGGCTGCTTGGTTTTTTAAACATGACAACATTGTGTCTTACCTTCTCTAAAAAATGTCATACATCTTGCTTTTTTATTTGCTTTGGTTTGTTTTTTCTGTTCAAACGTGTTTTCATTAGAAACAAGACTATGACACTATATTTAAGGGGAAAAAAGCACACCTATGCAGCCTTGTGATCTTTTCACTTAGAGGAATCCATTGTGCTACTTTTACATAATCCAGGTTTAACCAGGGTCAAATTTAGAGTGTGATGTTAAACCTAGTTATATGCCATGAGTGTGTGAAAAAAAAGGAGAAACTCCAATCCCTTGGCACAAATTTTTGTTGATTTTGTGGAATTCAGGCATTGACAGAAAACAAACTAAGTCTCACACAAGAAAATTTGTTGCTGGTTTGGTTTTTTTTTTAGTCTTTTATGGATTGTTTCACTTTAAGTATGTACATGGTACTTTTGCTTGTGAATATAAATGTCTCACAAGGTGTATGAATGATATTTCTTTTTTTCATGGTTTCCTGAGATGCTTTATGACTGTTACAGAGTTAATCAATATCAATGATCGGATAAAGAATATGTTTTCCTCTGACCTGCAAGATTTTATGCTTTGCTGGGTTGTTTTCTGCACAGCATGAGAGATTGTCTTTGCAACCTTTTTAAAATCTCACTCCACAGAGAAAAAAAAAATCCTAAGAGTTTTTTTCAATTATTGCCAGGAAAAATAGAGTTTGACGTTAGAGACACTTCTGTATAACTGCATCCTGAAAATAAAAAAGTAAAGGTACCCAAATACAGAGCAATATTGTCCAATTTATAGATTGCAACAATTTTTAGGTAAATCTTGTATTTGCATAGACATAGTATGAAAAAGCAGCAGCTCCTTTGGAGCTGTTTTAATTGTATGTCCATAAGGCTTCTCAGATCAAGCTTATTTACGTGACCAGGCAAGAGGCTCAAACCTGTCTAATATCATATGAGAAAGTGTATGAATTCTAAACTTTGTGAACGAGTTTATCAGTGGCAAGGCTGCGAATGGCAGTGTTTCCAAGACCTCACATCTCTGCCATGCTCCTCTCATCTGGAATGTGAAAATTTTCTCTCGTGGTAGTAGACGTCTGCTTGCTAAGTTCACAGTAAATTTAAAATGAAACCCTGAAACATAATTTTTTGGTTTTTACATTTTTCCTTTGGTGCTCTGTGCTCAAGAGGGGGAAAAAATGTGCAGGATTCACCAGCTTTATACTCATGTTGGGTACTCATGACCAGAGCTTGTGACATTTCTGATAAACAGTTTAAGCTAGACATGGAAATATTTTTACACTAAGGTTGTTTTAAACTATATATTTTTAAAACTCAAAATCCCTGGTCTGTGAGGGAGAAAACCCTAGCCAGTGATTGCTATTTAGTTATGTCCATTTATCAATTTCAAATGTGGTTGAAGTTCCCCCTTTTAAAAATTGAGTTGATCTCTCCATTATCTGTGAAATCTTTCAGACTGAATGAACTTAATGTGTTTCCATATGCCAAGAGCAGTTTAGCAGATTCAGGACTACAATAATAGCTGAATAACTTTCTCACTTTACTGTGGACAAGATGATACATGCTAGTTTTCCCCAAGGATATTCTCAGATCTCTGGCCTGACTCCCTGGCTAAAAGGTGTTTACAGCAGAGAAAGGGCACTCAGGCTTTGGGCAGAGGTTGTACCAGAAACGATGCTAATGCCTAACTCTGATTGTACTGACACCACTGCAGGGTTAGCCAGGGAGAGCAGGAGGGGGGCTTCTTCAAACTGGAGCTGAGAAGTATGGCAAATAGGGTGTTGAGAAGCCAGTGTTGTTATGGGAGCTGAGTATGTGTCCTTTATTTGTAGAAAACTGGCTTGAGGTTGTAGAATGATTATCATTATTATTATTGCTTTTATTATCTGCAGCTGAAGAAATTAGCTGAGCCAGAGGATCTATTGTGTTCATAGATCCTGAAAGTCATAGAAAATTTTTTATTCATTTCATGTTATAGTGAGTGCATCCTCAATTAATTTATGAATCTGGATTATATGTATGTATATATACATATATATATATATGCAAGCAGAGTTAGAATAATACCTGAAAGATAAAAGAGGGAAGGAGAGTGGAGAGATGAGATGATGTATTAGTTACCATACAGGACAAATTTGTAGAATAAGAATTCAATCCTTAGTACTTCGTGGTAGCATATTATTCAACAGGGCTTCTGGACAGCAAGGGCTAATCTAAAATCTGTGAGGCAGAAACAAGCAGCAATATTTCACAGTTACAGCCCACTACATCCTTGGTTTATGTGCCTTTCTATACCTGTATGTACCAACTTTCTGCCGATTAGTGGGATTCTGAATGATGCTGAGGAGTAATAGTTTGATAATTTATCTGATAAATATCCATACACCAAAATTTTGTACAGTCCTAATTAAAACTGTTGATCACATTTTATATGCAGAATATATTTATATGTGGAATAAGTGTAACCAGATTTTATAAACTGAATTGGTATTATAGATCAAAGAAAAGATTTTCCATGTCAAAGGAGCAGCATTTGAGTAGTTGCACAATTATTTTTGTATTTTATCATAACAGATATGTAGGACTGGCTCATCAAGTGATATATGGTGCTCTGGCTTCACAGCAGGCAACTGAAGCAGTGCCATTTTTAGATCAGGGAGTATCTGGCCCAGCATATATTTTTTCTTTTCCTGTAACTTACAAAGAGAATGGAGTTCTTAATCCATCATTCAACACGGAGAAAAGAAAAATGGAATATAGTATTACCTTGACCTTTATAGCACTCTGGTAATATAATTTCCTGGGCACTCATCCTGAGCCATCAACTTTCAGGAGTTCAGCAACCTCTTTGGTAGCAGAGAAAGAGGCCAGACCCTCAAACCACAGCGTGTTCAGTGCCTCCAACACACATAACATCCTCTGGTGTCCTGCACATGCACTTCTGAAATTGATGCTTATGAGTTTTCATTACCTTCATTGCAATAACATTATTATTTCCTTTTCACAGACCCAGCAAGACTCAAAAATGGCAAAGCTTAAAACCTAGTATTTGTTTCCACTTGGACTTGACCCAAAAGACAGAAAAACTGTCCGGTTGTTTTGCAGCAGAGAAAGAAGCACCTGCTTGCACACTCAGCTGAGACAACCTTGCTTCTAGGATGTCCATATCTTAAAATTCATCCTTTAGAGTAGCTCCATAATGTAATTTTGTTGGTGCTGTCCACCACATCGGCGGGGGTTGGTATGTTTTTCAAAAGGTCAGTGGGAATTGCTTTTAAAATGTTACTCACTGACAAAGTTTAGTGTACTTGCTGTATTGGAATGACCACGACAAGAGTTACGATGAGCAGTGTTTGCTGCTGTACAAACACTCAGGCAGGAATGGCCAGGTATGAAAGACTTAGGACTTTGGGATAGTTATGGATATTTAATGAATTGTTACAGGACACCTCTGGCATCTAAATGCTTTTCCTCTTATTTACTCCTGATTTTGGAAAGGATCCCCTGTAATGTAACTGGTTGGGTGACTCAAAAGTCAGAAAGACAAAAGGTTAAGTGGAACTAAGCAATAATTTGGGGTATTAATATTCTGATACGGAAAATTAGATTACCTTAAATATTAGCAAATAAGGAAAGCTTTTATACAGGAATCAGTGTAGGGCACTTCCCATCATCCATTCCCCACCTTGTGCATGCTGAATCTGCAAAGCCAATCACAACATTTTCAGGGATTCTTACCCCTTTTACACCAATGAAGTTAGAAAATATTCCATTTTTAGTACAAACCCACTTCTTTATACTTATTATGGAAAAATAAGACACAGAATTTTTTAGATGCTTTACAACCTGAGGACGAGAAGGTCTAGATAGGCATAACTAAAGATTGTGAATATTTCAAAATAAAATGCTTGTGAAATCACTATTTGCCATCCTTCGTGGGAGGCTGATATAAACTTGCATAGCTCTGCTGAAGTCAGTCAGTGCTCTGAATTTCCTACCTAATAATGCACAGGATATGCCTTGAAGCACCTGAACGGAAGAGTGGCGAGTGACTAACACTCAAAAGTATATTTCTTTGTCTCAATCATAAATTCGAAGGCTTATTTCCCCTTGGAGTTTACTGAGGAAGTATTTAATCACAGGACAACAGGGAGAACTAAAGCCAGTTAAGATGCCTGACATCTATCTCATAAAATATTTAGACAAAGTACATTAAGGAACAGATGACTTTGAAATGAATGGGAGCAGAGCACTAATGCAGTTGGCTGCCTTTAACACAGTGTACGCACTGAGGATGTTCTCTGAAGGAACTGCAGTGCACTGCGGTTCAGTTGCATGTAGAGTATCATGTGTGCTTCTGCAGCTAATTGAACAGGATCTTATTTTCATTTTAGGGCTCTTACTTGCTGGCAGATAGAATTTACAGTATTCCATGTTACATACACTGAGCTGAAACTTTCAAGTAAACAAGCAGAAAAATACTGAAGAGCTTTTATAAAAGGGAACTACAGTTTAGCTTTTTTAAAAAAAGTATAGTGAGTGGTCTGTATTTCAACATGTGCAGTATTTTGATAAATTTGTGCACCTCAGTGTTTTTTTCAATTCCCAGAGCTACTAATTGAGCCTGACTTTTCTGGTAAGATTAACTAAAGGAAAAGAAAACCCAGAAGAAATTAAAAAAAAAAAAGCACTATTGCTGTGACATACATTAACCAGAATTTAAATATTTTACAACAAATCAAAATACATTGGCAGGTTCTAACTGTATTCTAGGAATGGAAAATTAATTATATGAGTTTATACTTAGCTGCCTGTTAACCTCAGCTTAGGTTCCACATTGTCTTCTTGTTAAGATGTTAGACTCCCTGTATTTAATCATTTTTGGTTTAAGTTTCATTTGAACCCACGACAAAAAGGACTGAAACAATCTGAACTGCCTAATATTGTTACTGATGCAAACTACAAAACAGGACACCGGTGAGCAACGTGCCCTCGCCACAAAGCAGGCTAATGGTATGGGCTGGGTGGCATTCGGAAAAGTATTGCCAGCAAGTTGAGGGGGGTGACCCTTCCTCTCTACTCAGCACTGGTGAGACGCATCTGGAGTAGCGGGACCAGTGCTGGGCTCCCCAGCACAGGAGAGACGTGGATATACTGGAGTGAGTTCAGGGATACAAAAACTATCAAGAGACTGGAAACTCTGACATAGGAAGAAAAGCTGAGAGGAGCTGGGTCTGCTCAGCCTGGAGTAGAGAAGGCGCAGAGGGAAGCTTATTAGCGTGTAAAAATACCTGAAAGGAAGGGACAAAGTGAACAGGTCCAGGTTCTTTTCAGTGGCTCCTAGGATCACTGAGGCAATGAGCACACACTGAAACACAGGAGGTTCCTTCTGAACACCAGAAAACACTGCATTATTATGAAGCTGATAGAGCACTGGCACAGCTCACCCAGAGAGTTTGTGGACACTTCCTCCTTGAAAGTGATCAAAACCCACCTGGACATGGTCCTGAGTGACAATGCTTGAGCAGGGAGGATGGACTAGATGACTTCACTGATTATGTGATTGTGGGATTCTCTGAAGATTTTGTTCCAAAGTATTTTTATAGCTGAAGAGAAAAAAAAATGAGACAGTGTCATTCCTTTTTTAGTTCAGGAAATACAGTACGGTGACTTGTGAGAAAAGAACACTGGTCATCCAGTTTTTTTCAATTTACCTTTCTTCCTTCTTCCTCGTCTTATGTGATACCGGTAACAGAACCAAGATACATCCCCTCTATTTTTAGGGAGGAAAAGAGTTTGCTGAAATGAAAATATTCTTTTTCTTCAGCCTTTCTCCTGTCCAAAGATGGGGAGGATTGGACCCAGGTACTTCAGAGCTGAGTGTTCCTATGTAGACCTGTCTGGTAAGGGACAGCATCTTCCTATTAGTACCCAATCTGCCTTCTTCCTTGTGGGAAAAGAGTAGCTGCTCATCCGAAGGCTGTGCTGCTAGAGCTGCTGGTAAACTTTCCCTTTCCACAGGGGAGGATTGTGTCAATCACTTTTCCAGGCACTATTTGATGCCTGAACACAGTTTTCAGATTTCAAGACCTTAGTGGCATGTATAGTTTAAGTTGTAGAGATAATGCCATTTTACAGGATACAAACCTTTCTGAAGAGGGAGTCACACTCTTACGTAGCTTTAATTCATAGATAAGGTGGCTTAGGGGAACAGTGACCTAAGAAGTGCTCTCTGGCTTTATGTACAAGACAAACAATTCAGAAATGCCGAGCACCCTCTAATCTTCATCAAACAGGGACTTCCATCTCCTTTGAAATTCAGTGGAAACCTAAGAGCTAATTTGAACATTTTTTCTTGAAATGTTTTCCATAATACAGGGTGAAAAAGCTTGCTTGACCTTAATCTTTGTGTTATATTGCTATGTTGTTTTTTTCTGCCTTATGTCTGAACTTTTAAAAAAACCCCAAACTTTTAAAGCTTGATCCCTCCCCAACATTCCCTCCCATTCCCTCCCTCCTTTGCCACACTGTGCCCTCACACCATTTTTGGTTTTTTTAGCTCTAATTGACATTCATGAATTTGATGGTCAAGTGACAAGGTTTTTGAAAAAAATTAGCAACTCAACTATCAGGAGGATCATGTTTCTGCACAAATCACTGCTTCGGCATTCTCCCGTCATTTTAATGAGGCACATTCTTTTGAGCTGGCAAGTTGCAATTCCACCACCCAGAGCCTCACTCTGAGGTATTTTTATAATGTCACAGTTTTTTGTTATAATCCTTGCTAGCTGGCACCATTTGGCACATGCTTCCCTGCAGGCTATTTCTAATCCCATTACTGTGGAAGTGACTCAGTTTGTAGCTTTTTTAGCACATTTGAGGGAACATCTGAGAGACACTTTGGTCTCCATCGGAAATGGCTGTGTTTATCTAGAGTTTCCAGCTGTTTTTAGCTGAAATCCAGGGAGAAAATGCTGTTTTAAAGGTAAAGAGTAGATAAAGCAAATTTAAATGTTCACCTTGATAATTAGGAATGCAGTGATGGATGGAAAGCTGCCAGGAGTGTTTCATAGTTTTCAAATAGAAGTATAGATCAGAATAAATCAATTGTTTGGCTTTTTAAATTCTCAGTTCTTCTTCAGGGGAAAAAAAAAAGAAATGGACTGCAATTGACATCTAAATTCTCCTGCTGCTACTAATTAAAAGCAGGTTTTTTTTCTTCTTTAGAAATACCTAAAGTGTGCTTGTTACCACAGAATTGTTGTTAAACTTTATTCTCTTCACTCGTCAAGCGAATTCATAATGAACTACCTCAATGTCAACTTTGGAAGGATAAAGAATTTCAGACTGTAGGGAAATTGTTCATTTCTAATTTCAAAGAAAATACGAACAGCTATCCTGGCTCCAGCTGAAGGTGCAGTTACTCTGGCATTCTGTTTTGCATGTGGCCATTAGCAGATGATTAGGGAAAGAGTATAAAAACAGAATTGTATTTCCTGTGCCATAACATTCTGGTTTGGGAAGCTACAGCCTTTTCTGAAGCAGAGGTTCATATTTGAAGTGAAGGTATCCATTTTTGTGTTTTAGACAATTCACAAACCTTTCTGTGAATTCCTTTAACTGCTTTCGAACACATTAAGTTTCTGGCATATACATGCTGCACTAAAAGGTTCCACAGCTTAATTACCTACCCTGTGGCAAAAAAACAAACCTATCCTTGCTCTTTTTCAAACAGCTCTTTGATAGCTGCAGTTGATGCCTCTAGTTGTTGCATTCTGAGGAAGATAAAATCTTTCATATTTATTCACCATATAAATTTTATCAATTTCTTTCAAATTATGCCAGTACAACCAGACGTGTTTTGCTCTTTTCCCCAAAGTTATCTCTTTCTGAAAAGTGTTAAAAGATTTAAACTTTGTAACTTCTTTATCCTTTTATTTAGACCATCTCTCTATTTAGAAAATAGAACTTCTATATTAGTTCTGTGTCCTTTTTTTTCCTTGATTGGGCTACCAGAGCAATATGCAGCATCCAAAAGTCATATGTTTAAGAGATTTATCAATTGGTATAAAACCCTTTATTTGTTCTTTATTTGTTCTCTATTCTCCTGATATTAACTCTCCTTCAGACTGCAGCTGAACATTAAATTGATTAGTATGGCCAAATATCCACAAGATCTTTAAAACCTCTTTTTTGAGAGGTGGAAACTTGGTGTTTTTTTCTGCACACTTCTATTACATTTACAATTGTATTACCTAGGCATCCAGTATCATGAGAACATTTTGTGACTTTTGATGGTCCATTTCAGTTTCAATCCACCATTAATAAGAACCAGTGTGTTCATCTCCATATCCACTCTCCTTCACAGATTATTTATGAGCATGCTGAACATTAAGATGCCTTTTACATAACAGCTCTGCAGGGCTCAGTTGTGAATTTATCCTCACAGTAAATACTGGCTATTTTGTTTCTTGTTCTTAAACCTCTATTAGTTCATGATCTGATAGTACCTCTTATCACTTTTTTAGCTTATTTTCTAGAGGAATTTTTAGTGAGGGACTTTGTCAAAAGTGATGTGGAAATCCATGTGCTCTATATTGCCCTCATAATGCTCATCTATTCACAGTTACTTTCCCAAAAGAATTCTAGCAGATTTTTAAAGATTTATTTCCTTCCATAAAAGCTGGTGGTTATTGTGTCCCTATACTATATAATATATTAAATTTGCCTTTTCATCCAGTAAGTGTAATCTTTTCCAATGCTTTCTATTGATCTCCCTGCTATGGAAGTAAGGACATGTACAATGTTCAGGCATTGCTGCTGCCCGGATCAAAATCTGCTGTTACTTCCCCGTTCTTCTTGACTCTGGCAGAGGGAATAAGCAGCGGGGCTGTGGAAGAGGGGCACTGCAGGTGACAAGGAGGTAGGTGGGGCTTCTCTGAGACCCCAGGGAGAAGGGGAGCCTCAGTCCCCAGGGGTACCCAAGGGGGAGAAGGCAGGTTTTGGCCTTACGGAGCTTTGAAGTAGGGATCCAACCCCTGACAGTAAAGGCTGACAGGCTTTGGCCGCAGAAGGAAGATCAGGTTAGCACATGAGATGTCAGGAGGCACCAGGACCTACATCCAGCCAAGATCCTGAGCCACAGAGCAGCACTGAGAGAAGTGATGGAGCAGCATGGTGTGAGACTCCCTGAGGCAGCGGATGGAGGGCCCTGCCTGCCAAGCTGAGCTGCTGCCCAGGAAGGATTGCTGCTTGCTGGGAGCTCAGAGCCTGGACATGGTGGAGAAAGACTGAGGTTCATCCAGACCTTGGATGGTTCCCCCACAGCCAGGAAAGATCCAAGGCATGTCAACTGTGATCAGTCTGGGGGAGAGGGTGTAGGGCAAGGGAGCCTGGGGTTGTCTCCCACCCTGTCCCTGAGAGGGAAGGCTTGAGGAGGGGAGTGTATGCACCTTCCAGATCATCACCTAATGGGCAGCTGAACTTTACAGAAGCGATTTGGCCTTAGCAACCACAGGACCCTTCTTAAGGCTTAGGGACTGTGAGCCACCAGTATGAGTTGATGCCGCCCCAACCTGACAGCTCTCCACACTGAGGCAGCTGACTGAGGTGATGAGGGCAGAGAAGTGGATGTTGTTTATCTGGATTTTACTGAGGCTTTTGACAGAGATCACTAAGTGATCTCCAGAAGTGCTTTCATCACTGAGCTGTTCTGTGCAAGGCTGTGATTTTAAAAGTAGTGAAATGCATCACACAGGAGTTCTAAAACAGTATTTTAACCATCCCCTTAGAAATAGTCAATGAGCACCACTGAGTCCATACAACTAGTTATTTTGTTTTCCATTTTAGCTAAAGCTGCTTTTATTGACACTTCTGTTTGAGACCATTTATTCAAATTTTCCTATATTAAGAAAGATGTAATTGTGAAAATATATCTATTTTTCTGTGGTGAAGAGCACAAAGAGGTTATTTAACTTTTTTTTGTCGTCTCTCAATCTTACAGGCCTTTGCCTGCTTACTGCTCCCAATGTATTAGAACAGGCTTTTATAGGTATTTTTTGTGAGCCTAGCAAATTATTTCTCAAAACCTTTTCGGTCTGCCTTTGATTTGAAATCTAATTTGTCCAATACTATGCATTCTTTGCTTTCCTTGCTTTTGATTTCTAAGGTCTTAATTCAGAAGCATGACTTACTTTTACGAGGCAGTGTGTTTGGTTATTCTAGGTTTTTCTTTGGGTTAGATTTTGGGGTTTGATTTTTTGTGGTGGTTTTTCGTAGACTGATTTTAGTGGTTAATACCTAGTGCACCCTGAACCTATAATGTGGTGTTTTCAGAGAGACTCCATGCTCTTTACAAGTGTCTTGTCTAATTAGCTTTTTGCAATTTAGTTTTAACAAGATTCCTTTATTCTTATGTTCTTCAAATTCTTTGACTTTTAATATACTATCATGAATTTTTTGCTTTCTCACTTCTATAAAGATAGCAGTAGCTGAAGTATTTCAGAGTATCACTTCAATAACTTCATCTTGAACCACTGTGCCTTGCTCAGAGCTACAAGATTTGCTTTTCCCTTTGTGGTTTCTTTACCCAGTTCTCTTAGAGGCAGTCACCTTGGGTATGATTTTAAGTTCTCTAGCACCACCTCTTGTGATGATTATCATTTTTTGTGGGGCTGTTTTCTCAATATTGCCATGAGACTGAGGCAGGGCCGTACACATGGTCCCACATGTGTTAGTGGAAGCAGGGTCAGACAATGTTATCATGCACGTCCAAACAGCTGCCATCTTGCTTAACAGCTCAGATGCTGCCTTCCTGCAAAACTAATGCAAATTTTAAAGCCTGATAAAAGATATCTTTTCACCTTAAATTTATGAAGAATGTTATTTTTAATGAGCTCTAGTTTACACCAGATTGTGGATCATCCCTTTAATTCTGCCATCACATTACTTGAGCAGAGACAAGTGCTGCTTTGAAGTGTCATTGTGCTGTGGAAAATCTGACATTCCGAGCTGAGTGCAAGATGTAGCATTAAGAAAGTGGAAGATGTAGGCTCCCAGACAAGTACGTTCCTCTGAATTTTAATACACACCTGTATTTATTCTTCCAGTCCCTCTGATTTAAACATCACAATGTCTGTTTTGCATCAGAGAAATTAAGTCTTCTTTCATTTGCAAGTTTCAGAGGGAAAGTCAAAAGTAGGTCAGAAGACAACTTAATGTTGTGTTGCTTTTTTCCACCAGTAAAAAGGAGTGAAAGAATCACCTTTTATGATCAATATGGTGCCATTCCCTTTTGTGTTAAAAGGTGGCTGTTGCACTCTGTGTCGACTCTGCACAGCATGTTCTGCTTCCTTGAAAGCCAAAACTTTAATTACAGGATGGAGAACTTGACAGGTTACCAAGACATGCATTATTTGGAACTTTCCTAAGGATGGAAGACAAATAAATGAAGGTTGTTTTAAAGAAAGAATAAGAATAAACAGACATTTAGATCATGCTTGGGCAACAATACCCTTATTCTCTATTTTATACTAATAAATGATGCAGAGACATAAAATAAAGGGATAGAAATTACCTTAAAAGAATAATTAAAAAAACCTAATGACATTGCAATGGAAAAGTCCCTGCTGCATAAGAAAATTTATTTGTACCTTAATGCATACTAAAGGGTACATTGTTGAAAATCAATTAAACCTAATTGTTGAAACTCAGGAGTCTGGCAAAGTGAGGGTTATAGTGTTAGTATGATTAATAGAGCCTTTTAATTAAAGAAACCCAAGGAATTGCCCACCTTTGCAAAAGTTTTCAAGTGGAAAGGAAAAGTACAGGTTTTCAGTAGTATTTTCCTGGTGTGGTCATTTGCAACATTTTGGTGTGAGTCAAAATAAAAGGGTCAGAATTTGCAAACTGATATTATTGATCAATTAATACCATTTCCTCATGGGACCCTCAATAAAAACTACCAAAGTTTCAGTTTAAGCTTGAGTATTCTGAATGACATTAAAAAGAAGAAATAGGTCTTTGCAGGAATTGTGAGATGATTTCTTCCCTTAGATTACAATAGAATGAAGATTAGAATAGAATCATAAGATCCTTCAGGCTGACAAGTACTTCTAAGATTATCAAATCCAATCATAAGCCCAGTGCTACCAAGTTCACCTCTGAACCATGTCCCTCAGTGTCACATCTGCATCCATTTTAAATACCTCCAGGGACGGTGACTCCACTCTCCTGGGCAGCCTGTTCATTGGACCAGCTTTACAATATTTTCCATGTAGAAATTTTTCCTAATATCCATTCCAAACCTGCTGTTGCAATTTGAGGCCATTTCCTCTCATTTGATCACTTGTTACCTGGGAGAAGAGCTCAATCCCCACCAGACTAACCTCTACTTTCAGGGAGTTGTAGAGAGCAATAAGGTCTCCCCTGAGCTTCCTTTTCTCCAGGCCAAGCACCCCCAGCTCCCTCAGCTGTTCCTCACGAGACTTGTGCTCCAGACCCTTCCCCAGATCCACTGCCCTTCTCTGGACACGCTCCAGACCCTCAATGTTCTTCCTGTAGTGAGGAGCCCAAAACTGAATGAACACAGGATTTGAGGTGTGGCCTCAGCAGTGCCCAGCACTGGGGGACGGTCACTGCTGCCACACTATTGCTGATACAGGCCAGGATGCCCAAAACTTCTTGGCCACCTGGGCACAGCTGGCTCATGTTCAGCCACGGCCGACCAGCACCTCCAGGTCCTTTCATGATGGGCCACTTTCCAGCCACTCTCCCCCAGTCCTGCAGGGCTGCAGGAGGTTATTGTGACCCAAGTGCAGGACCAGGCATGTGGCCTTGTTGAACCTCAGTCCATGGATCCGGTCTATGCAAATCCCTCTGTAGGGCCTTCCTGCCCTCCAGCAGATCAACATTCCCACCCAAACTGCAAAATGACTGAGTGAGCACTGAACCATTGGTAAAGCTGTTAATCAGCATATTCCCAAAACTGAGCCCTGGGGAACACCACGACTGATTTATCCCAGGTAGATGTAACTCCATTCATCACTACTCTAGGCTCAATCATCCAGCCAGTGCTTACCCAGTGAAGAATACACCCATCTGAGCCATGAGCAGCCAGTTTTTTCAGGAGACTGTTCAGTCCTGCACTAGCTACAATTGTGGCATTTCTCTTCATTGTTCTCTTGATAATCTTGCAAAACTGTACCATGGTTTTGTAAATATATTGTAATACAGCAGTAACTTTAACTTAGGAAGACAGTAACTGTAGTAATTTACAGCTGCAGGATCGCTCCATCCTCTGTTGTCTTGGAGTGAACTTTTTAAGACAAAGTAAAAGCCATTGTCATACCACGCTGTGCATCAGAAAACGGAGAACACTGTATTAATTATAATTTATTCTGGGACTTTTTGTAGATGGTGTGGAAAGGTTTACAGACCTGGTCTTTTGCTAGTATTAATTATTCCATGTAAGTCATTAGCATTGATGAATCTAAACATGATATCTAATGGCACATATTATCAGTACCTACGAGTCTAAATTTTATATTTAATGGCAGCAAGATCCAAATTTGGGAGACTTAATTCCAGGTCCTAATTCATAAACTTGGCAGTTGTCACTATGATTTGTGGCACTTGGTGATTCCAATTATGGAGACCTAAAGCTCCCTTCTCCCTCTGGAAATCCATGCGTGACTACACTAGCCCATCTCCCTTGTGTTGTGTGAGTAACAACTGGAACTGCCTTCACAGGACTCCTTTATTGACTCAGGGAGCATTAGATTAATTCCTCTTTCTATTTTCTTAAATCCTTATCTATGTTTGTGTAAATTATTTTGGGGAATATTAAATTATTGACATAAGGAGTGATGTGCATTAATATAGTTTACCTAATGACTGGAGCTAACTGCCATTAGGTAAAAACCCATTTACTTAATGGTACTTTGTTTTTATTTTTATTTTGGTATTGTTTTCTAGAAAATAGCTTTTTTAAATTATTAACCTGAAGAGCTTAACATGTGAAGAGACTGAAGTGCATAAGCATTCTGGGGAGAAACCTATTGGCAATTAATAAACTTCAAAGTTTTCCTTTCCAAGACACTTAGCCTAATGACTATAGAGATAAGGCAAAAAATGTATTGTAATATTCCACTGTCTTCTGCTTTGTGTTTTAGACTGTTTATCTGTATATAGTCAGCAGTAGGCTGAGGTGATATTGACTTCAATAAAAATATATTTGTGATGATGTACATTTTATAATGTTAGCACTGTCTTTTATCAGTCTCATCTGCAGGAAATAGAACAAGGATTGTCTCAATCAAGCAAAGTGCCTGGCTCCCAAATGGGAGTTTCTGTACTAGTACCAGGACCAAATCTCTTAACTGTAAAATAAAATAAATGAAATTATGAAAAAAATAAAAATTACTTGTCTTCCATTCAGCATATCATGGTTTCAAATATACTGCTGTCTCTCAGATAGACTTGTATTCAACAAACCTGTTTTTCATAGTTACGGTAGAAAAAATGTAAATATTTCCTTTTCTATTTTAAAATAGAAAAGAAACTGTTTTAATGTGAAATCTTTTACGAATCACACATTTATAGTTATATTTGATCCATTTGATTAGTTTAGAGCATATCCAGAATGGCAGATATGCTATGTTATTATACCTCATTCATTCTCAGATAGGACTTTAGAAACAAATGTTTAAAAGAAGAATTGCTTGTAATCCCTAAGTAGGAAATACTTCATAAGGTTCTGTTCTTATGTCAATATTGCACAGGCTTCAGTTCAGGGGTCTGTTTGTGTTGTGAACAGGAGTGGAAGTAGAAATATTCGTGGTACCTCAGTTGCCAGAGTTGGTCAGGGCTGACAATTTGTCTGTCCTAGAGTTATTTTTCATCACATTCTTGTTAGATTTATAAATGTTCAATCCTGTTTGCTTTAAAAATGTATTTTGTGATATTTTCAGGAAGTGAGGTGACTATGCCTGACATTAAAATTTGGGAAATATGAGTGACATTTCTACGTTATCAGGAAATTATTTCTACAAGACCCTTGAAAGAGAGGGTTAGTGGAAAAGATGCAAAATTAATTTCAGCTGTGAATATACTGATGAATGTTGTTTACAGGTTTACAGGCTTATCACACGTACATGCAGAGATAACGTGGATTTAATATGAATTGTTGAAAGCAGGCATGACCTAGTGCACATTAACGTACGCAGCAATTCAGGCTTTCTGCTTGTAGGAAAATATTGCATGAGGTGAGGACTGTACACATCCATTTTGGAAACAAGTATGAAAACTTGCCAAACAATGTCGCACCCAACTCAGACACTGATAAAACTCCTCCAAAGATTATAATTCTGTTTCGTAGATTTCTACCAAATGATATTCACTTTGTTTACTTTACCCATTTAAGATTTCTAAACAAGTATGCTTTCCTTTGCCCTCCAACTTAAGTTTCTGTGATGAATGTTTCAGCACAGGAGACATTAAAAAAAATAAAGCAACATATTATTAAGGGGTGTGATTCCTCTTTTCCTAAAAGACTTCTAATAGTGAGATTGTAGAAAACAATGAGTTAAGAATCCTGACTGTAACTAACTTCTATTAAAAACATCCATTCTGAGTGCATAAACATGCGTTTATACATAGTTTACTACAATTATAAATAAAGCTATATGCAAAATACAATTCACACGTTATTCTCAAGAAAAATAATAGACGTAAAAATGTGTATTTTATACCATATGTAAGAAATTAATTATTAATGTGACCTGAATATATTACATGTTAGTTTGGTATAGCAGCAGATTATATTAGTCTTTCTGCCTCAAGTCTTATGCTATGAAAATGCAAGAATGGTTTTCAAGACGTTTGTGGCCTAACTTTTACATGGGGATGCCCGAGGCTGTCATTACCACATGTTTTGTCACTGCAGCAGAAGGGGTTTTTGTAACCCAGGTTTTCAGGAATCAGTAAGGAATATTTTTACCAGTGACTTAAGGGAGGTATGAGGAAGTGTTCTGAAATATTACTTTGTGTACATTAGAAGAACAGACTCTGCACTAATCTGTTCATTGTCAGAGGAGAACAAGGAAATGTGAACAGTTATTTTGGAAGCATGAACTGGGGATCTGACATCTGAAGTAAAAATTATGGTCAAAAAAACCTGCTTAGATGTTGAGACAAAATGTTTAGAGCTGTCTAATCTTCCTGAGATGCTCTCTTTTAAGTTTCTTTTAAGTTCTTGTCAGTTAATAAGTTAAATGTCATGTGGCAGGCTTAGAGCTGACCTGGTCTCTGTTTCTGCAAAACTAAGTCAGAAACTACACAGATTCATACCTAAATACCCATCCAGTCTGTAAACCCTGAACATTTCTGGAACATGTCAGATGAAAGTCGTCTCTTATAACAAAAATGTTTGTGAGATATTTATTTTAAATAATTTTTAATGTTCTGTTTTAAGACTACAGTAAAATGCTTTTAGAGTAAAGGCACTGTTACACAGTCCTTAACTTCTATATCAGTAGCTTAATGGTTAGGCTGCTTTACTAGGCAGTAAAATACCAAGGTTTGGTTTTACTTTCAGTTAAAACTCTTGTCTCATTCTGAAAATGTGCTCTATCCAGAGTAATAAGTTTTTCAAGATGGATGCTCTCCAAAATTAGGTAGGAAAAGAGCCTCTCAGGACTCATGTGCCCTGCAGGAGACCAAGTGCAAGGGATGTGATCCTTTAGTTTATCAGATTTTTCATGTTCATCAGAGGTTTGTCATTTCATTCTAGATCTAAAGTCTGTTTTCACCAATTTAAAATGTATAGAAGTTCAGAAAGTAAGCCTTAGAGGCACGTCTATCTTCCTGGTTATTTACCATAACCAGCAGGTAAATAATGTCTCTCCCTGTCTTTTGTCCCTTCATTCTCTAGGGTTCAGACCCCTCATCTCACAAGGGCAGTTTTCTTTGTCTTAGAAAGTCCAAAATGTTCATGTTCTGGGACAAAAGGAGAGAGATCCTTGAAAATGCCCATGCCCAGGATTACCACAGAGTTGCTCAGACTTTGGGGAGGGGTGGGATTGCCAGCCCCAAACAGCAGCACTGTGGTTCTGCTGAGAGCTCTTTGATTCTTCTTCCTGAGGTGTCACCTCCTCACAATGTCCACAGAATCATAGAATGGTCTGGGTTGGAAGGGACCTTAAAGATTATCAAGTTCCAACCCCCTGCCATGGGCAGGGACGCCTTCCACTAGACCAGGCCCCATCCAGCCTGGCCTTGAACACTTCCAGGGATGGGGCATCCACAATTTCTCTGGGCAACCTGTGCCAGTCCCTCACCACCCTCACAGTAAAGAATTTTTTCTTAATTTTTTTTCCGTAATGGGGTACATGGAGCCAACACAATGAAGAACAGAAGCAAATATGTCCAGCTGCTTTCCCAGAATGTATGGAAGAGGAATGCAAGCACCCTGAGTTTCTCTGGCAAATCTGTACCTCTTACACAGTGATTGCATGCTTAACCCTGGGGTTTGGCTTTCCATCAAGTTGCAGGCACTTAAGATGTTGCCTGTTGCAGTGGTCTGTGTAGAGCTATGATTACAACTACAGATTTCTGAGCCCCAGGGGAAGGTGTTCTGGCAACTGGGTTACTCTACCCCATTTACTATAGTGTTTTATGCTTTAGAGCCTGTATTTTCATTTCTCTGTGACCACATCTTGACTGTGTACAGAAATTATGTGTCTTAAATTTTTCATGCAGTAGATGGAATCGTTTCCCTTTGATGAGTATTTAAAGAATACAGCTGTCCTAGATATGTCTTAAGTAGGAGACAGGTTCAGGGGAAATACAATGCAGCCACTGCCAATTTGAGAGATTCTAATGTCAAGCAAGAAGGAGTTAATGTGGACTTAAATATATCTGAAAGCAAACACACTTAATGATAATGACAAGTACTTATGCAAATGAACCGCTTATACTCATCCAGCCAGAGGTGATTAAGACTTTTAGGCCAACTGGAGATTTCACACAGCAGGGACTATAGGGTAAAAGACAAAGGTTTAAGTAACTTGAGGGGTTATAGCTCTAGTGCTGCACTTAAATCACGTTTCTCTGAATTATCCTTCCTTTAATGCCTCTTCTCTTCCCCCAAGAAGGAGGTCACAACTTCAGTTACCTTGTAAATCTTTTAACCTATACATTTTAAGGCCTGTAAGAGCACTGCAACCTATCCCAGAGTGATATGCTGGTATTAAATAGACTGGAATAATGAATGGACCTAAGGGATTATCTAGTCTGATACTTAATTATGTAGACTAGGATCAAGGGAGAGGAATGGAGGAATTACATCTGTCTCTCACTCCTAAGGCGTATGTCCACAGAAAACATTTATTGATACATTTCTATTAAAAGCCTGGCAAAGGCAACACAGGCTGGAGTGAAATTTAGGTCTGTGTAATATGGTGAAAAGAGGTCTTCAAGCAAAAGGAGCTACCTTATCTGACACAGAGAAAAGGAAAATTATTAGCTACTGGAATTCTGTTGTAATAGTTCGTTTTTTAATTCCCAGTACTTAGGGTATCATTTTTATGTGGTGTTATCATGTAGTTGAATGCTCTTGGAACCCCTTGTTTTGAATTTCACTGGTGAAAAAAAACCTGTTCTTCCCTGAAGAGGAAGGTGCAAGGGCATCTGTAAAGACAAAATAGCACATTTAGTAATTAAATATTGGTCTAAGAAAAGAGGCTGGATATTTTTACAGATATTTAAGGCAGAATTGGTTTGTAACAAGAATACGTTCTCCTCAGATGTATTTGTTTGTATAAACACATATGCATTTTAATATAAATTATCCAAGTTCTGCTTGTCATTGAGGGCTATTTTACTAAATATATTTTCCAGTCAGGCAGAAATTGGATGCTTGGTACATGTAGATCCTTAAACATTTTACTCAGAATTATTATTGACTGGTTTGTGCTATTGTGACCAGTATTTCAGGAAAAAATAGTTGTACAGGCTTATGACTCAACAGCTTCAGGAAAAAGACAGTAGTTAACAGGTGTTATCAATCAGTCCTCAATCTGGTCTTCATAGCTGGGAGAAGAGGATCCAGCTGTCTGAGGTTTTCTGATTAAAAATTCCTTCTTAATAATCTCCCAGTCTTTTGCTTGTGCCCACACATGTTTTATACTTTTCAGCGGGCTTGGGGAAATGAATGGATTAGTAGTATCATGCGTCTGAGTCAGTAAGTTAATTAAAGGCTGCATGTATAAAATGGGACAATGAATTATTTAGTGGATAACAAACATGATCTAAAATTCCATTTACTCACATTTCAGGTCAGTTTTTAGTTTCAGAATCCATATACCAAAACCTAACACTTTGGCTAAAAGTAAATGTTTGCCAACAACATGCTTGCTAAAGTTTCAACTGGAAGTCTGTCGAGGGCTTTGGGACTTTACATTTGGGATGTTTACTTTTCTACTTATTCCCCGTCCCCAGAGAAATGTCAGGCCGTAGTGAGAAGAGAATTGTTTGTCTGAAGATCAGCACTAAACATAAAGCAGGTTGTAGATTTGGACCCAAATTGCTTACCAAGTCTTGTTTGGAGAATCTGTGCTGATTTTGCTATGACTTTACAATGAACCATCTGAAACTATAGAGATCAAAGCTCTGATTCAAATCAAGATCTGAGTTTCACAATGCAAAATACATGTACACTCACACATCCTTGTTCTTGTTTTTCAAACATCTGATTAAGGCAACTTGGTGTTTTTTTCTGTGCAGAACCCTACAGCGAAAATGTTTCTGTCGATTTCACTGGGACTTTTGCAATGCCATGGTAAACCTAGACAGAATATTTTCCTACAAAGGGATGTAATTTCTGACTATTTAAAAAGTACTATGGGCTAGTTTTACTGTAACACATACTTTTCTGCACCTTTATCATCATTCTCAGTATGAAAGACCTTGTAAATCTGCAAGACTGACTTTTCAGCAGTGCATTTATTGCATGGTATCCTAATTAGAAACAACTCCACAATGTCTCTTTCTTTTAGAGCCAAAAGAGGCCACTGATCTATTGTTCACAATGACTGGCATCCGTTTGGTGTAGGAGAGTGAAATATCTACTCTCTGAATTCAGTTGATGCAACGTAGTTTTTCTTTTAATAATTGAAATCAGTGGTAGATATTTATAAAGCACCTGACTGATGTTAGCAGATTTTCAATGAGCCATTATTTAAACAAAAATCTTGAATTGCCAAAGACTTGGAAGACTGTAATATTTTTTCTTCTTGCCCATGAAGTTTTCTAAGGATTGAGATTCAAAATTTTGACAGGATTCAAGAGGCCTGGCTTCCTGAATTTTTTGAGTTTTCGTGTCTAAAAGCTTTACTTCTTCAAGAAATTTTAAGTTCTGCATTTGCATCTTACTTCTGAAACTCTTCTACTCAAGCTCCAAGGCAAAAGACTTTTCCAGAAGCAGAATTCCACTTAAAAGGTAGTTGTTTCTAGATTATTAAGTGCTTCAGAATTCAATTTTTAATCCCAAATGAGAATGCTGGGCAAATCCATGTGCATCTTCCTTATTTTTTCTGTCCTAGTAACAATATATCAACCTTGGACAGAAATTTATAGAATTCTACGTCCCTGTCATTTGACACTGAAGAAAAAGTGAGAAATAAAACATCCTTCTGACAATAGTGGTATCTTCTTTCCTTCCAATATTTCTTCTTCCAGACTAATCTAGAAATGGTTCATTTTTTGCTGAAAGAGATAATTATCTGGATTTTGGTTTTTAATTTTTTATGATCCACCCTTATTTACTCATAGCTATCATACTCGAAAAACAATTCAAAACCCTCTTAACAATTATATTAAGCAAGAAAAATCTTTATTCAAGATTAGAATTCAAAATGTTTCTTTAAATTTACTAAAACTTATATAATAACAGAGACTAGTTCATAGATAACTGAATATGTGAATATCAAGCTTTATTTTTAACAATTTATATTTAACAATTTATTTTCCTGCCTCATTATGCAGGAAGAATGAGTGTAGGCTGAGTCAAACTTTCATAAGGTGGTGGAGTTTTTTTCAGCTTTTATTCCTCCAGAGGAAATATCTGGGGGAAATGGATAATTACAATGCCAATTTTTATTATCAAAATAATGTGCAAAATTTATGACCTGATAAATCTGTCCTTGGATGGAGATTCTCATTTTGATAATCCCCCTAAAATGAGTAATAAAGCACCTCTGATAGTAATAAACCATTTTTCTTTGACATTTCATGATAAGTGTAACAACAAATAAAGGAAGAACTTCAAAGACTGCTTACTTCAAAAGCTCTATAAAGTCCATTTGAATAAAATCCATGACTTTCATAAAAGTGGTGTTGAAAATGTCATGAATTAAATTAATGGTCTACATCTCCTTGCTTCATATTGTCTGTATTTTAATCATAATTTATTCTTCCGCACATCCTGCATGTTGTTGATTGAAGGAAATATTAAATCCAGCTGAGCTTTAAGCAATTTTAAAAGGAATGACTGAATACAATTATACTTGTTAATAGTCCTGAATCTGCTTTTTTATTTGCTGCTGTCTGTCATATAACAGATCAGTAAGCTTTGCTTTTTATAACTATCATTAATCTTTCACAAAGATTCAAAAAATATCCATTCTATAACTATATTGTGTTAGCTTTCTTATTATAGCCTTGTTTAAATGTTCTTAGTGTACCAGGAAAGTGAACCACTCAGATTTGATCAACTTCTGGGAAAAAAAACAAATCAACTTTTCCTAATAAAACAAAATAAATTTTTGATGCTCCAGTTATAAAGAAAAGCTCATTTGAGAATAGGCTGAATTGATTCTGAAACCAATCATTTTAGAGCATACAGTTTTTTGATAGTTATGAAGAACAATGACAATGTAGAACATACTGTCCTGTTCATTATTGCTCTTTTACACCACATTTTTTGTGTATGATGGGACTTTTTTTGTAGTGTTTGTTACACTCTGAGGAAAATTAAGGTATCATAGATTATCCTGGGCTGCAAGGGACCCACATGTATAACTGAGGTCCAATTCCTGGCCCTGCACAGGACACCCCAAAAATCCTGCCATGTGCTTGAGAGCATTGTCTCAACACTCCTTGAGCTCTGTCAGGCTTGGTGCTGTGACCACTTTCCTGAGGAGCCTATTTCAGTGCCCAAACAACCTCTGGGGGAAGAACTTTTTCCTAATATCCAGCCCAAACCTCCCACAACATAGCTTCAGGCCATTCCCTCGTGTCCTTCACTGAGATCTCTTCACCAGAGATTAGATCAGTGCCTGCCTCTCCACCTCCCCTCTTGATGGTGTTGAAGACCACAATGAGGTCNCCAAAAATCCTGCCATGTGCTTGAGAGCATTGTCTCAACACTCCTTGAGCTCTGTCAGGCTTGGTGCTGTGACCACTTTCCTGAGGAGCCTATTTCAGTGCCCAAACAACCTCTGGGGGAAGAACTTTTTCCTAATATCCAGCCCAAACCTCCCACAACATAGCTTCAGGCCATTCCCTCAGATCCTTTCACTGAGATCTCTTCACCAGAGATGAGATCAGTGCCTGCCTCTCCACCTCCCCTCTTGATGGTGTTGAAGACCACAATGAGGTCTCCCCTCAGTCTCCTCTTCTCCAGGCTGAACGGACCAAGTGACCTCAGCCACTCCTCACGAACTTTCCTTCAAGTCCCTTCACCCTCTTTGTAGCCCTCCTTTGGATACTCTGTGACTGCTCTATATCTTTCTTGTCTTGTGGCACCCAGCACTGCATTTCTTCCATTTTTCCCACTTTCTGTACTCCCCCACTATGGAGGAATTTCTTCTTTGTTAGTTGAACATAGGGTGACATAAAGCAGTGGGTTGGTACAAATCAGAGCCACACATGTAAGGTGTAATCCCTTAGTGGAGATATACAGATCACCAAGGGTTTGTCTTTCCTTCCAAACTATGAATATCTTGCTTTCTGTTGTGGTCATTCATACACTGCATTGCAGCAAATGTGATATGGACAATCATGGAAACAGATTTAAAGAGAATTCTGTTGCATTGTAGCATTATGCACAGCGTTGGTTGCAGAATTTTCCCTAAGAAGCAGTCAGCATTTGTTAACGCTGGCCAGCCTATAGGTGCTGAGCTGTCTAATGATAGCTGATGTAAAATAATCCAGGAGACAGTTTCCTCTGTTGTAATTCCAGCAAATACAAGGATTTTTCTGATTTCTTTACTCAGTTCTGGATGGCATGAGCTTTCCACTAAGAAACCATTGGTCCTTCTGGGTGTTGTCTGTACCAAACTTTGTGTTACCCTTTCTGTCCTTTCTCTAAATACCGTTAAGCCACTTTCCCAAGGAAAGAATCTTATATGAGCTGTCTGCCAGGATGCAGTCCTTTCTCTCTATCCATGTTCAGGATCTATTAATTTGCAATGTCAGTCCCATTTAACAGAGGGAGAAGAATTTTGAAGAAATATGTGTTTTGAAACTCAGTGTGTTCACATATATCAATGTGGTCAAAAGTGTATCTTAAAAAATTGTATTTCTGTAAGAAAAACATCTGAGCAGCGGGTAGACCTCTGGTGAAGAGGGACAATAGTGGGAGAGTTTGTTGGTGCCCTGAGGAGAAAACGGATCAAGAGCGCCCTGCCAGAGAGAACACCCTTTCCTTGGAGTACTTGATCTGTTATATGCTGGTGAATGTCACCACACTCCACAACTGCCAGGGAACCAGTTTTCTCCACATCAAGTTCCTCCAGCATTTTCACTGATCATTAGATTTTCTCCACCTTTCTGTAAGAGTAACAACTAGAGCTATGAAGAAGCTTAAAGGTCCCAGTGAGTTGGACTGTGATGTAGGCAGGACAAGCAGAGAAAGAACAACCTCCACAGGCTCTTGGCTGAAGTGAATGAACGAGTCACTGAATCACCAGGATCACTGTTTGCTGCTGCTAACGAGAAGTAGATTTGCTGGTGCTCTCATGAATGATGCTACATGACTTTCTAGAGCTGGGGTACCACTGGCTGTGTGATCTACCAGGGAATTTATGAGAGATCTTCATTGTATTTCATTATATACTTGCCTCCTTTTTTTTTTTGTGTTGTTTGTTTGTTGTTTTGTTGAGAGTTTTTGTGTGTGTGTAGGATGCATTGCTGTGCATATCACTATTTTTTATAACCTCCTTCCCAATCAGTCCCATTGTTTTCCATGTATTTTCTTCTTGCATGTCATCGCTGGCAGTGGTGGTGTTTTTCTTCGTCAAATCTTAATTTTATGTAAAGTGATAAAAGTGGAAAGAAAACCTCAATTTCATAGGAGTGCTAGGGCACTGCATAAAAACTAGTACTGTGTTATTTTTCAATAGCAGGTAAGTTTTCTCACTAAAACTGACCTTGCAATTTATCCACTGGGGAGCTAGGTAATGCAGCTACACCCTCTGAGATTAAAATTACTGCTGTAGTAATGTTGGACAGATATTTATCTGATTCTTTTCTGAGAGGGAATTCATATTTTAATATAGTACTCCCAGGCTACATTTCTGTTAACAATATCAACAGATTCCTGCAAAAGTCATATTGAGCCACAGAAGTTCCCTTAAGAAACCTCATCCACATAAATATGGTAACTGAAACCTTGTGCAGTTCAGCTGCAGAGCAATGATATACCAATGCCTGAATGTTTCTTTGAGATCACATCAGTTTCCTCTTGGGATAGCTGGAAAAGGTCAAGATGCATAAAGTAAAAGGGGGAATAACAAGGAAACTGATCCCATATGTCACCAAATAACCTTTCCTATTCTTAAGTGACTCCTTCAAATTAACATGGTCAGACGTGAACCTAAACATGCCCGTGGTTTTCTGGGAAGACTGACAATGTCTTAGAAGGTTTGTGGCACTACAGGTACCCTTTTTGTCTGTGAATTCACTGAGTACTAAGCACTGCTTTGTCTGCCACTGGAAAAGCCTGTCAGCCCTTGTGTTTAGCCTAAACTCTACTCCAAATATATTCTGGAAGAGATGCAGGAGGGAGGAGTGTGGTGAAGAATGGTGGTTTGCAGCATAGATACATAAACAAGTTGGAAGTTTCAGATTCATGGGGAAGTTCTTCAAAAATGTCTCAACCAATATCTCTCACAAAACCTAAGAAACATGATAACCTAAAGAGAACCCATCAGTTTAGATAATTTCAATGCCATAAAGCTCTACATACTGTCATTTGAGGGGGGGTTGCCTTTTTTTTCTTTTTATTAGATGGTGTCTCATTTATGGTTTCTCCTATCATTTTTGTAAAATTACTTCTCTCCACAAATTTAATTTGTTTATATGTTGCACGAAGTACAAGGGTGTAAATGTGAAACATAGTTTTAAGTGAAAAAGGTCTTGTACAGATAATTTGCAAGGTATTTTTGTGGGGTTTATTTTGCATTTCTATGCGAGTTATGTAGGTGCAAGGAACATTTATGTGAAAAGTAACATATTTTGTACAGTGAAGTGTTTCAAGTCAAAGATGTCACCAGTTGTAAGCTTTTTATGGTACTTCATATTATTCTGCCGCCATCATTTTGTATTCGATGGTCCTTTAAATAATCACTTGAGGAAACCCTGAAATCAGCTAATGAACAGTGTGCTTTAAAGTGCCAAGTGTGTCTTTCTAATAGGTATCTGTGTTATATAAGGCAGAGTTTTGTACCATACACTGACTCTGACTTTATAAAGCAGAGGCGAATGATGAAATAGCAGTTTTATTGTCATATTTCATTGTTTAAAATTAGATGTATTTTAGGTGACTGACATTGTTTTCTCATGTGTACAACTTTGGCTCTGCATGTTTACTTTTTATTGGCTCTGAATGGAGAGAAAATGAGAAGAAATGTGTACTCCTTCATTTATACTTTAGAAAGGGAGATGTTCCAAGAAAACAAAGAAGGGGAAAAGAATGATTTGTGTAAGGCCAAGGAATCCAGAAAAGGAGAAATCTGTTATTGTAGGGATGAGTGTTGAACTCCTAAATTTCATAGACTGACTTGTTATGTTTAAATTAAAATAGTAAATTTTACTCCTCTTTTCTCATGTAATTGAAATGTTGTGAGGAGAAATCTCAGCCTGAATTGATGTAAGTTTTGGGCAACTATCCAGAACCAAGAAGTCCTTGAATTCTAGCTTTTACAAGTAGAATAGCCTAAGCATGAGCCAGATTAACACTGTATGTTGAGCCATGTCTGCAAAATGTGCAGCAAGGCTGAAATATATTGTTGCCAGACAGCAGGAGTTCAGTCCCCACCACAGATCTTAAAATATTATTGAACTAGTTAAATAATGTTAACCATCATCAGTACAAACCTCATGCTTATGAGTAAACGTCTAAGTACAGGAATTAAAACTTCCTCAGTTTAGAGCTTTTTTGTCACTATTATATCTTATTTCCTGTGAGAATTGTTATAAAATATGGCCTTATTAGATGATGAGCTAAAATACCTCCTTTTGCAAAATCCAAAATACATTGGTTTTTGTTTGTGTTTTTTTTTTTTTCTTTTTAATTAATTCCTAAGTAACAATCTGTAGAAGTAAACCCCCGGCCCCAGTGACACTGACTATGTGACTGTGTTTTCAGCTGTCATTTTTGTGTTTTAGGCCCAATGTACGACACTATGACTATGTGAAATTGCTAAAGAAGAAAAGTAACAAACCCTGATCCCAGTGCTGAGCACTGCCAAGGACTAAGCCCGTTAAATTGTCATCTACACACCTTCCCTTAACAAGAGAATTATTTATCTTATATTTATGTTTTTATATTTATTATATATAAAATGCCCTTGCGTGATACCCAGGAAGAAAGTAGGCCCAAAGATGAGTCTAAAACACAAAGACCATTTGAGATTTCTTTTGCTTTGTGATAGTCACTGTATTGTTTGTCATTGGCCAGACCTTAAAATTCCTTTTGACTTTTCCACATTTTTCAATCCTGTGTGCAGTTAAAGCTTGAGTACATTTATTCAGCTTTAATTTAGTTCTGCACAACCCCAGGCAAACCCAACCCCAGGCAAACCCAACCCCGGGCAAACCCTGGGCATGGCAGATGTGTGACACAGCGAGCTCTTTGTTGCCATTTAAGTAGGTTTTTACCATGCAGAGTCAGGCATCAATCTTAGGTCCTCGGAATTGTGGTCTGGTGGTATCCTCATCTTCCTACATCAGGGTATTATATTCCTAACCACATGCTTGAAATTGTACTTCTAGCAAATGTAAAGAAATTTAAAGTATTTGATAATCTATAATTACTTAGATCTAATTGCAGATTAATGTGTCCAGTATTCCTTCAGACATGCTTTTGTTTTTCTTTACAAACAAGTACATGTTTAGTGCTGCTTACACACACCAAGATGTGATCCACAGGTTCTCATGGGTGAAAGGAGTGGAAAGGGTCTCAGATCTCAGGAGGGGCTGGCGGGCCATAATAACAGGACTCAGTAAAGTGACCTGATATACCCGGGTGAGTGGGTTTTGTGCATCCCTTTGAACTGGCTCTTCATCATGATAAAATGAAAAAGCGTTGTTTTCAAATCCACTGGCCTGTGGCATCCCCTTTCTGCTAACAGAACAGCTATACTTTTTACTATTCCCCCTATTCTGGGTCTTATTTGGTGCAAACTTCTCCCCCAAAACCACCGTGCTCTGCTTCCCTGTTTGAAATACAATGGATCCACTTTCTTTTACAAATGACATAACTAATCAGCTTCTGAGGGGAAAAAATCGACAGCTAACACATATTCATTACCGGGAGTGTTGTGCAGGCTGCGTTTTTTCCTCACAAGATTGATTAATTAAATATTTATGAAAGAGAAACACCTGGCATACTTCCATAAACAAATAGGTCTCCTGTGGGTTTGCCACAGCTGAGGAGAGTTTTGAGGGACCACAGGGATTCTCAGGGTAAAGACTTCCTCACAGCTTGAGTTCTTACACATTGCTGTTTCTCATAAATATGCACCAACACACAAATAATTTCTATTTTGAAGACAGAAAGTGCAATATCAACAGATGAAATCTAAAAGACAGCCAAAGAGAAAGGTAAAGATTAAGCAGAACAGAAGTACTGTATGTGGGGAAAATGGCTTGTTTTTATTTATCTAAGTAAGGACTAAGAGGCTCAGACAACTGGGCCCCTTTTTTACAGGTATTTATCTAGGGCTGGTAGTTAAATACTGAAAGCCTTAGACTGAAGCGATCTGTTGAAATCTAAGGGCAAGGGTTAAGAAATTATGCAAGACACCTAAAAGTGGGAAATTCATTCTGTTCACTATTTCAGCTGCTCTTCCAGATGGATCTGCTTTATAGATACTTCCCAGACTCTTCATCTTCAGTGGAATGTTTTCACTGGTATGTCACTGCTTTAAAAATAAAAATAATTGTGCCACTGACTTCAGCTACAATTTAGCTGGCATGATTGCTTTTATCGACCACTGCTTTACTGTGGCCAGTTTCCTACAAGTGATTGTTTTAGTTCTTGGGAGTGCAAGTAATGTAGCTGTAAGTGTCAAATTCTTGTGCAATATCTTTTACATGTGCTTACATGCCATGTGCTTGCTGTATGTTGTATTATACTTCATCATTCCCAGCTATGATTTTTTTTGGGGGGGAAACCTTAGAAACTGGCCACCTGCACTGAAACTTAGAAGTTTAAGGTTCAGCCTATATGGGAAATGATCAAGCCATTTTAACTGTCTTGTGTTCCTGATGCCAAAGTCTAAAATGACTTATTGTGATGAGAATTTCTTATATTGGTCAAATGTTAATTTATTTCTCAATCTCAAACACAGCAAAATATATAGGTTCACAAATTTTTTTAAATGCAATTTATTATAAAAGCGTAAATATTTTAACTTGGTTTTTGTTCTTTGCCACAGCTGGACAAATATTAGAAAAAAATCGAACCCTTTTTCATTTTTAAATTCTGAAAGAGAAAAGATTGTTTATAAAAGAAAAAGGTGTTTATGAAAGTTCAGATTGTTAATCATTGAAATAATCCAGATCAAAATTGTGTGTATTTTTATTTGGTTTGGAGGAAGGGGGAGTTTGTTTGTTTTGTTTTGGTCAATAGATTTTCTTCCAGTCCGTATACATTGTGTTTGATTGGAGTATTTCCAAGCTGTGAATTATTTTAAGGATTAAGATTGAGAGGATCATAAACCTGTCAGTCTATTTAGGAAAAGAAAAAGTGAAGGTTTTTTGATGAAGTTCTGCAAACACAACTGGTTTTTAGTGATAAAGTCCAGTGATGTGTATAATAATGTGGAGATAAAGCAGGACTGTGTTTAGTACTAAAATTAGGTAGCACTTTGTCTTCTAGATAACCTCCATAAGGTGAAATGGTTTTATTGCTAATCCTATGAAATTTGGTCAAAAAGTTAATGAAATGAATACGAGGTTTTTCATGAGCTGCAATATATCAGAGCTGAGGTTTTACATGCTTTTACTTGTATTGTGCATGCTTTCACTATGAGATTTTGGGGAAGATTTACTAATGCAGAATGCAGAATTACCTTTTACATGCCACCACTTTTTGCCATGGTAATCACTTTTTAAATTAGTTTCACATATTTTTCCAGAAAAAAAAAAGGCAATTATATGGAGTATATCTCAATGTAGTACATTTTCAGAAAGTGATTACAAAGACTTATTTAATCTAGAGCAAATGTCTTATGCACCTGTGGTTTTCTTTGCTTTCCCTAGGCATCCATAATAACGGTATAATGCATTCCAGGGTTAACCTGTTCCTTTACCGAAGGTGTTGAGCCTACATTCCGTAAAAATCTAAAATCGCTCTTTGAAATTAATGTGCTTGCTGGATGCCTGAGGATTGGAGAATTCCATCCTAAACCATCAAAAATGTATTGCAATTGTATATAGTGAAGGTCTTAAATGTCCTGGCTAGAAAGAGTATTAATTCTGAGTGGTAGCAGATAGATCTTAATTTAATGAAATGTCTTTATTTCCTGCTAACAGAAAATGATCACAGGATTGTTTAAAAAGGATGAACCATTGAAATCACCTTGTTAGACATAAATACTTAATAACACCCACTATAATGAGATAAAAAGTGATGGTAGTGAGGTCAAGTGTGAGAAGGGGAGAGTTCAAAGACAGTGTAGACCCTTCAACATAATATTACCTAGTTTTATAGAGGAGAGTGGAAATGCATTGCTTGATGAGAAGAAAAGCCTTGTGTAAGCTTGATAAATATTAAGGGTTTGTGTGTAATGAGAAATGGAATCTGATGAATGAAATGTCATGGTAAAATCATTTTAATCAATAATGGAATGTGACATTATTCAGACCATAGTAATATGTCTTCTGCTTTTTATTCTTTCCTGGTGGTATTCTTTCCTTTCATTTTTTAAAAAATAATTTTGGCGTTTTGAGGGGGTTTTTGTTAGCTTGAGATTGGTTATGCTAATGTAGTGTACTTCTGCAGCAAAAATATTGAATGTGTAATGTCACGATTCTACACATAAGCCTAGGAAAACAGAGGAAGTATGTGAAATAACAACATTTTCTAGGGATATTTACGTGTTCAAAATTAATTTGCTTTTTCCCCTGCTTCCCAAATGATACTTTTAAATATAAAATTCTGACTGGATTACAGTAGATGTCATGTTTGTAGGGAGTGCTTGTTCAGACTCTTGGGTAATGTAATAATAACCCCAGTGTGAGTAGCTGTGGATAAATTATGCACTATTGCATGCTAGTTGCCATTTACTTTGTTTCAGTGTTTATTTTAGCATAATAAAACGAGATCTTTTTTCATTATTGAGATCTTGTGGTACAGCAGTAACAATGATGACTCTATAATGCCTTTTGATGGTAATGCTTTGTCAGCCTTATGCACTATTTCATCTGAAAATGCTGGAGTTCATTTTGAGCATTAAGCAGATAATCTGTCAGTTTACCTCTGTGATCTCATGGAGAAAATAAATGAGAAACTTCACTGTAGCTCAAGGTTTGTTTTTTGCAAGAGCAGCTCTAAGACCTCCTGACTTCTACTTATGGTCACAAGACCATCTTAATGTGGACCTTTGTGAATCTCCCAGGTCGGATTTTGGAGCATGTAGCAGACACAAATCTACATTTCACATCCCTTTTTGACTATTTGTAAGCTTTCTAACAGCCTTGGTGATGAGCAAAAGCATCCAACCAGGAAAAACTGTGGAGTGACTGTGCCTATAGGAAAAAAAAATTGTTCCTTAATATTAGAAACTTGCCTTGCCTTTAGAGCACCTTGGATGCTGATTTTAAAAAAATAGATTGAGACAAAATCTTTTGAGGGATTTGAGCTGTTGTCATATAATAATAGTCACATTTATGCTGAAATCAGACTGGGAGAAGTAATATAGAAAACTACTAAAGCAGTACAGGAAAAAACTTATCTACCTGTTACTATGTTATTTGTTTGGGGTTTTTTTTAATTTATCTTTCTTTATTTGTTCAATGAATTTCTTAAATTTTGAAAAACTAAGATAAAAAATCATTTATCATGGTGTTTCACCAAAGCAAAACAGTTGATAAAGGACACCTTATACATGCTTATCTATTTTTTGTTAGTTTGATTGTTAGCAACTTATTATTTGGCAATGCTCGAATTGATCTTTTTCCTTTATTGTAGCATCAATATGGCCTGAATATACTCCATATATTAATACCAAGTGCTTATTTTTTTTTTGATCAATTTGACTTAATGTCATTCATATCATTAACATTTTGCAGAAATAATATTGACAAAAGTCATTGATCCCTCTTGCAGAAGCCATTGTATCAGTTGTACTGAAAACTTGCAAATGTTTGATCCTGTGTTAGCCACAAAAAATGTTTGATATTGTCCATAGGCTCAACACAGCCAAGCCTAAGTAATCATTGATTGAGACATGGGGGAACAAAATCCAGAGACAGGAATGAATTTGGAAGCACTGGGCTTCAGTGGGCAGTCTGACCTGCACAGGCACCTCATTTCTACACCAATTTTGCTGTAGAGGGCACAAAAACAATGTTAGCCAGGCTGTTTTGGCAACAAAATTTTTATCTTGTACAAATACTTCTCTCTCCCTGGGGTTCTGGAAATGGCAGCACAGGAGACACCGTTTCCCTCCCTGTTTTCTGCCATTTCCAGCCTAAATTAACTGTTTCAGTGGAAGCAAGGGAGAGGTGCCCCTCTCTTCCTTTCTGGAGCTGCCCAGCCTGAGGAGTTTGGCGAAAGGCAGCATCTCTTCCCCTGGCTGCCTCCCCACGTGTCACCTGGGCTGGCACTGGGACAGTCACATTTGCAAATATACCTTTTTTAAAATGTTTTCTGAATTAAAAAATATTATATAAACACAAAACCCCAATGTAAAACCCCACTTTCAGAGGCATACAATGCTGTGTAATGCATCAGAGTGACACAATAATATTGTTAGGTGGCTAGCATGGGAATTGCACTGTCCATAGTGTAGCAAACTAGCACATTATCTACTCTTTTAGGGAATGCCCACTGGAAATTTGCTTTGTATTCTCTGAATTTGGACAAATATCTGTAGGGTATTTATAGCTGCATCTCATTAATACTCCTGTTAAGAGAATATAGTGATTTTTTTGTTTGTTTTAAGTTACAGATTAAAAACCATGTAGCTTGGAGATTCCTACCACAAAGCAGGTAGACCGAAAAAGATTAATAAAAGATTCCTCATGCTGTTTTGCAATAAGGATATTTAAAAATCAATGAGCTCTGCTGAGGGTCTCAATACTCCAGAAACTCAGTTATTGATGATCATTAAGCCCAATAGAGCCCATGTTGGCATGATAGAACAATACCTATAGCTCTATGTTGGTATTAATTGTCTGCTTTCTTGTAGGGAGGCAGGACAGAAAGAAATTAAATAAACTTTTGTTGTTAGGAGACAAGTAAGATTTTTTCATGTTCTTTTATTTCTATTTCATGAAAAGTTGTGATGTGCTATAAGGATAAAAGTCAAACTTTAAAATGTAATTTGTTAAACTTAAAAATAATTTTCATATTATGCTTGGTTTTACTGTTGCAGATGTGTCAGTACTAGGCAGCACTGCAAATAAAGGAATAATTACAGACAGAATTTTTTAAAAGTTAGTCTATGTGGAAACTAGAAAGTAGTTGAGAAGAGTGATTCTAAAGTATAAATAGGTTCTATATAGTTTGTGTAGGCATTGAGGAGTGCTTTTCTTTCCTTTTTTTTTTTAATTTGAACTCAAACTTCTTAGAAGAGTGCCTGCACAAACATAAATAAGTACATGTAGTAAAAAGAAGGGAATAAAGAAGGGAAAAATATATCAAGTATGAGTCTGTGTGTTTCAACATTAGAGTGTTAGGCTTGCAATCTGGTTCGATTAGAATTTTCTATCCAATACATAACCAAAACAAAACCTTTCTTGGAACTGTGTATGAGTTTAGGTTGGTATTGTGTTCACAACACATAAGTAGCTGCTAAAGTTTCCAGAACTATTTAATTCACAAAGTTGCTTGCTTTGTTCAAGGTGTGCCAGTCCCTCAGCTTTTCTGTTGTAATTAAGCATTTTTAGACTTACAAAAAATCCTTTAATGGAAAAATGCATTGCAACTGAGTTCATTTTTCTTTTTTTTTTAAGTAAATGTAAGATAATTTAGTGTGGCATTGGGACTTCTAAAGGAAATTTGTAGCACTTTTAGCACAAAATAACAAAATTACATTGAGCGATGTGTCCAGAATTCTAATGTGTATTTAACTGATTTTAGTTTCAAGGAGTATGAAATGACACTTACTATAGAAAGGACATTGTGGTTACTAAATTAAGAATCTGAAAAATCTCTGCAGATTCATTATGTGACTTGCCATCTGCTATCAAAGGACTGCTGACTTCTTAGGAGATCTTACAGAGTGCAATAATTGCTAACCAAGGCTATTAGACATAATTTTCAGATAAGAACTCTAACCATTAATCCCTGTAGGAGCTGGATTACTTTTAAAATACTGGTCTGCATATAGGAACTTTTTGATGAAGTTCTCAGAAGCACATTTCAGGTTTTGAAGTTGAAAACTAACCTGACCATTCATGACTTTTGCAGTAAACCTTGAACAAAGCTGTTTTCTAAATTTCAGGCATATATCTGAGCGTAGGGGAATCTACTGTGCATGGAATCTTGCTGTTAAGAGTGTGTGCTGCAAGGAAAATTAGAGCTGAACTCAGTGACCATAAGCTTTTTCAACTTCAAGAATATTTAAAGAGTATCCCGAATAGTTAACATCCATTCAAAGAAGCCAGTTTGAATTAGTCCTGGGATGAGAATCTCATTTTCCCTGTTGATGACATTTACATCTTGCAAATATCCCTCTGTAGTTGCTTCAGCCTTTAAGGAGCAGCATGGAGACAGAAAAGCTTGAAGCAATTTCCCTTTTTGATACAGATGTTGAGATAGAGGAATGGCTTGAGAAACGAGAATGTGCTTAAAGTTCTGAGGATTAACTGAAGTTGGATGATATATTTGGACAAAGTGAATATTTTTAATGAATAGCAACTTCTGTGTTCAAGCTAGGTTTTTTCCTGGTTTAGTTCTTCCAAACACAAAAATATTATGTAAGGTGGGGTGATAACAGCAGCTGGTTGTACTCCTGGATAACTTGCAGCTGGTGTCACAGGATGTGCCAGAGCAGCCCCTCACCTGCCCACTTAATCAAATGTTCTCAGTAACAACACAATAATAAGAGAGACCATTTCAGTTTCTTTCATTTTCCAGCGTATTCATGTTGACATTAAAATATTGAAGATGGGCCAACAAGTGTCAGTGTGTAAGGTACTAAAAGCAGTGCTAAAGCATGATGGATATCTAGTAACACGTTATTGCTCTCTATTATCTGCTCTTGCCTAGATGAGTGATTTGTTCTTGGCTTCCAAATAAATAATGCAGAGCATCCAAAGAGGCCATCTCACAGTTCCTGAATCCAACTTGAAACTGTGATGAACACAGATATTACTAGTTGTTGTTGTTCTTTTTTAAGTAACAAAAAATAGGGCAGTCATAGAATTTGGTGCCTCTTTTTGATGAAACCAGAGGAGTTTGGGAAATACAGATTATTCCATCAAGTTCCTCACCATGAGTACTAAAGAAAGCAGAGCTAATTATGGTATTTTTCAGATTTTTTAATATTATTATGTATTTCAAACCTAAAAATAACTAATTCTCTCAAATTTTCTATTATTTTTAAAAATGGATGGTAAAAACCTTGCTTTGAACAGAACATAGTTTTTTCTCATGTGACTACAAGAATTCAGTTTTCTCTGTTCTCTATGACATTTTTTCCTCTTGCATTCCTGACCATTGTATTTTCTGATTTATACACTCAGTTAATATTGGTGATATGAGAGAAACAAGGTTTACTATTTTGTTCTCCAGCTGACAAACTGATGATATATGCTAATGTCTGACTTCGAGACAGCTTTTTGATTAAGAAATGGAATTAGCAGATAAATTAGGCTGCTAATTCAAAGACTAGCCAGACTCCTCAGATAAAATCAAGTTGCTCAGTTTCTTTGTCTCGCCTGTCCTTTGATATTTGTTTACAGATGGGCAAGTAAATTACTATACCATAGTTTAAAGAAAGAACACAACTCCCCTCAGAATTACTATGGTGTGCACACATGAACTTCCCTCTCCTCTCCTTCCCCCTCCAAAAAAAAATTCCAGAGTGTTTTGGCCAACTATGTTTCTGCTCAGAATATTTGTTTTTCATTTTGAAGGAGATTTCAAGGCACAGGAGGGTAACTTAATTTAAGAGTAGTAAACTACTTCATTCAATAATTTACAGAGAAGATTTCTGATGTTAAGCAATTTTAAACATTTTTTTCTCCACTTTTGGTGAGTCTCTTTTAGACAGGCCAAGTATTAAGGTGTCATCATTTAGAATCTCAATGATGCTCCAAATTATCCTTCAGAGGTTGGAAAGGCGATCCAGCGTAGCTAACACTATGAGTTTATAAATTCAATATAAATAAAAGCTACTCACCAGGATTAAGGAGTCAGTGTCTGTTAGTAGTTAAAAGCGAGAGATGTTAACGCACAAAAAAATCTACTATATCTAGCACAAAGAATACCTACAATCCCAGCCCAGGGAGATCTTCTGGGGTTTAGTTTTAAAATGCTCTCACCAGGACTGAACAGCCCAATACAGGGAGAACACTTTATTTGCAGGGTGCAGCATAAGCAAAAGAATGCTGTCTTTCTTTTTCTTTTTCCCTTGTAGTGTCAGATTTAGTCCTGTTTCTTTTACATATGTAATACAGGTATCCACGGTAAACTAAGAGTCTGATAAAACTGGGCTGATATGAAAGCTCCTTTGCTGTTTTTCTGAGCAAAATCCCAAACTATCGAGAATTTAGAGAGAATTTGGGACTGAGAGAAGAGGAGAACATGGTCCAGGAGCATCCTTTATTTCCACATAGCTCTCTAAAAATGCTGGTGGACACTGGTCATGATTAATAGGAGCAATAAGGGGATGTAATGTCATGCAACTCTGAGAATCTTTCAGCCATCTTTATAAAATGTTGCTTCTGATCAAATTTTTGGAAGGTTAATGCCCTTAAAACCTTTCAGTCATTTTCCATATGTACCATACGTGATCCTTTTGTGTGTCACTTTGAAAAATTAATTCAAAGCTGGATCCACTAAGCTTGTGTGAGCTTGCACACATGTGGAGCTCTTGAAATGAACCATCACGTTCTGAATGGGACTGACACATTCTGAAATAATTTGGAGCTTGGAAGAAAGTCAGAAACTGGCAATAGTTTTACAGGAAGTAAATAAAGGATGTAGAAATCATAATATAAAACTCACCAGCAATTGCTGTTTGGGTAGTTCTTGAATTAAAGTGCATGGAAGACAGGGTGGGTAAAGATGCTTTCTTAAGCTTTCCCAACAGTAAAGTGATACTGATGTGTGGCCATCACCTCCCTACTGCCTTACCTGTGTTATTTATTGTATTACCTATGAATGAATGTCTGCTTCATTGTCAATATGGCTTTTAGACCTGACTTCTGTTGTCAGGAGAAACTTGAAAGCTGATTATCTTCTTTAGTCTCAGAAAAGCTTCTTAATGGTGCAATGAGATATAAATCCTACCTTTTCAGAGGGCATATGTACACAAAATCAGTCCCTGAGGAGCATTTGGTTTTGGTTTAGTTGAGGTTTTCTTTTTGTAAGATTGCAAGCAGATACACTAAATTATTTTTGCTACCTAATGTCTTTTCACCACTTCTCCCATTTAGTGGAACTCTCAAATACAGAATAATTCTTTTCACAAATATTTTACGAATTTCTGTGGTTAACTTCACATTTTCTTAAAAAAAAGAAAGTAGTTAGGACCATATAATCAGGTTTTTTTCTGTGCTTTTCAAGAAATTTGGTAGATTTAATTTGCATGTTTGCAATCTGTTTCTTGACAAACTTTATGGAAGTGTTTCTTATGTGAAAAATTCACTAAAATAAAACTATCCTCCTCAGTACAGCTCCCAAGACTCAATATGGGTTCTGCTTTAAATGGATGGAATGCTGGATTCCCATGGATTCCTTTGTCATGGGGAAGACTGAGACCCCATGAAGGGAAGAGTTGTGGGTGGCTGTGCCCACAACACACCACTCTGCTTAGGTAGAGTCCTTATCTCAAAATTATGTCCATAACAGGGATAATGTTTCCTGTGTTCAGAGGAAATAGATTGTGCAATCTGTCTGTTGGCTAATTTCCTTGCTTACAATACGACTTTCTTCATAGTAATGAAAACTCTTAGTTTTGTTATAGCAGAACTTATAAATGGAGTATTTTACACCATAGCACAAACTCAGAGAGAATCTGTTCCTCATAAAACTTGGAAAAATATAAGTGACATTGCTGAACTGTTTTGTGGAATTATTCATGGATTTATTATTCATGTCAGAGTGAGCAATTTGATAATGCTGACAACTTCCTGCAATGCAGAGGCTATATAATTTCACAAAGGAATTTTTTTCATCAGCCAATAACTTCCTGTGTAGTCCAAGTATATCCACAAGAAGATAACGACTCTGGGGATTTCAGCTGCTGTCATGCCTCTAGGAAATTGTTTATTGTGATTTTAACTGTTTTAGAAACTGAGCTTATCTAATTTTCCAGCTTGAAGCCACTGGATCTCTGCTAACTTTGTATTTCATATTGAAAACCTTCACACTGTCAGAAAGGCTGTGTCATTGCTATCCGCCAGTGATAATGGGGATAGAATGAGTCAGGATTTAGGGATTGAAACTGTTCCCCTGGTGTGCTGCTTGGGAGGTTAGGAAGGACTGCTTAATAAGGAGGAGTGGTTTGATAAACCTACATACCTTTGGGATACATTTGAGTCTTTCTCCAGGGAACGGGTCATATGCGTGTTTTTACTGGTATGCATATAAAAATTTTCGAAGGTTTGCCGAAGGAATGCTCATTGTAAATGGTTGCATATGGAAAGGATAAGCTGGTGCAAAACAGTTTTTAAGTGTGCGTTAATGACTCAAAATTCATTCCCATTTTCTAATTCATAGGCAATGCAGAAATAACCTGCCTTAAAATTAGAGCAAATATTCTGGTTCTCTATTGTAACCATTTCATGCTGCATGCACCAGAGAACAGTCATGGTGCAAGAACTGATGAGGTTTCTACCTTCTCTGATGGTAAACCAGGAATTTCCCCCAAATTAGGTCGCATTCATAGTGAAACAGAGACCTTGTGCTGCAGCCATTATTGTAACAACATCCATCTGTAAAGTTGTTTCTCTGTTATAACCATGCCTTGGCGCAGAAGTTTGCGGAAATCACACACTCAAAATAAGTAATAAGGTTATCAAAAGATGGGAAGAGAGGCTGCTTGGAAGGAAACACTTAAAGGACCTAATCCAATGCCAATGCATCTGTTAAAAGGCTGTTAATTTTAGGACAACACTTATAGGAAAGCAAAGAAAATAATTTCAGCAAGTGGTATAAGATTTTTTTAAACAATTTTGATGAAAATTTATTATATTTTCTTAGGAAATTACTTCCTTAAAATTAGCTCTCTGGGCCTTTACTTCCTATATAAATATCCCAAAATAAGAAAAACTAGAATGGATGTGATGTGCAAGCAATAATCATTTCAGCAGGGGACAAAAATGCATGCAACCATGTGTTGTTTTGGTAACTGCCCTGCTCTATTCCTGTGCTCTTGGCAATGTCTGTGATGGCCAATCAACAATTTTTCGGCTGTGGACAAAGCGGATCTTGCAAGGATGGCTGCAGGCAGCCACTCCTCCACTTCTCTCACGAGCTGGTTTTCAGCACTGAACTGTTCATATTTACTCCAGGTTTGGCTTTCTTCCCAGACTGGAGCAGTGAGCTCTTTAAAGGAAAGCCCCGCTGCAGCATTCACAGGAGTACATATCCTCAGCGGCCTGAATGTAGGCATAAGCATATGTTTTTGGAAGATTTCATGGGTTACATGGAAGCAAGTGCTTTTCCTCATTCTTACAGGCGATGAACCAGTGTATACCTACCTTAGCAGGTAATATGTTTAGACATTTGCCTTGCCCAGGCTTTCACAGAAGTCTGAATCCTTCCATGTAGGTCTGCCCCAATACACGGAAGTTTAGTCCTGCTCCCAAGAGAACACAAATAATTTATATCACAGCCAGGAACAGATCCAAGGTCTCTTAATTTCTATTCTGTATTATTAATGTCTTGCAGATATCTGTCATGTCAAACTTTCCAGGAAGCCCAGGAGTTGAGTTTGGTTTTTAATAGCAGCTATTACTCTGATTTCTTAGAATTAGCTTTAATCATTTTAGAAGAGCTGTACAGCAATCTGAAATGCCATCCTAATGCAATATTTTGATATGGCTCTCTCATGGCATATGTGTTAAGTCTTAGCTGCAGATACAAGCAAGAACAGCCCTAAAAAAACAAAACAAAAAACAAACAAACAAGTGGGAAGGGTGAGAGAACAATAAAGAATGTTTCTGCTCTTTCTCACAGTACTAATTTCAGCTTTGTTTCTTGGATGTTTTCAGTTTATTTCTTTCCTGTTCTGATTTCTAGGAATGAATGATGAGAAGTCTTAGTGCACTGTTTGGTACTGTATTTGGCTCCTGAGAACAAAGTAAAGTGTCTTTCTTAGTTTTCCACAAGCGTTTAACATCTCTTCAAATCATGGTTTAGTAATGGGGAATTATTAATATCACCTAAAAGGTCTGAAGGCTAAAAACACATGAATCTTTTTTTACTATTTTTCCTCTACCCTGACTCCAAACACTTGAATGTCTCTTTGAGCTTATTTCTAATTTGAAATACTAACTAAAAAAAATTATAATTTTGAAAGAACTCCTTATCCTAGGTGGCAATCACATTTTAAAAATGGTATATACAATACGTGCTATAACAAAATAGTGAGCCAAAAAGAAAAAGTTAAAAAATAAGGTACATTCATTCTTCCATGGAGCAATACTTGTAACTTAATAAGTATCTTAAATTTGTAGTGAAATGCATTTGGTCTCTGAATACACTGTGAACTAAAACTCACTTATCTACAAGCCTGATATGTACATTCACATAATTTATATCATATTGCAAGAACTTTTTTCAGAGTGACAAATGTGTAAGCAAACACAAGTAAGTCAGAGCAAAATGCATTGCAAAATTAATTTCCTTTGTGTGGTAGGTACGCAGTTGGGCCAATAAAACCAGTTTTTTGAGTCATCTAGCTCATTTCTCTAGTGAAGACTGGGAAGACACCTTTTATCTACCACGAAAACTGATTAATTTCTACTTTTGGCGCTCTCTGCACCACAGGTTTCTGCTGAAAATTAGTTCTCACTTGTAATGTTTTCAGCCCCAACTGTGTTCGCCCTTGAATCAGCCTAGTGTATAGAAGTATTTTGGATTGAAATACATACACTTTTTCTTACAATTTAATGAAAGATTTCAGCCCTCTTGGTTTATTGATAGATCATCATGCAGGCTTCACAGCTCTGCTCATTGATAAGAACACCCAGTGATAAATTTTATTAACCTCCCACTTTGAATTCTTATTGAATAATTAAAATAATTAGATTGCAAAAGGTTATAAAATGTGTATTTTAAACTGTTCTCTTAGTTCCTGCTGATGCTGCTTTCTCTGCTGCCTTTTTTTGGTGATTATTGATGTGTAGTACCTTGTCCAAGTCTGCTTGGACAAACCCCTCCTTGAGGCCTGAACACTCAGCCTTCTGCAAGTAGTTTTATCCTAGCTATTAGTTTTGTTTAAAGGCTTTTGAGGTTATAATTAACTGAGGATTGAGGAGTTCAGAAAAACCTAGAAACTGTTCACTACTCAATCACCATTGCTTCGCATGAATCATTTCTCAGTCCAGACCAATTTTCTCTCCCATGCGTGGGCAAAAAGGCAATAGCAATGTCAGACTTGGCCATTCATAAAAATGAAACTGAGCTGGATAAGACATTCCAGTTAATGGTCTTGGCTTACCTGGCATGTTTCATAGTTTGTATATTTCTCAGATCTGAATTAGTGGTTAGGCTATATTGCCAAGAATATTTGCCATTCCATTCCCTGTTCCTGTGGAAAACGAGAACTGAATACACTCAGGCAGCTTTGGGGGGCTGAAAGGGCTGGAATTGGAAGGCCCTTCTCTTTACTTGGAGAGGTGTTGTATCCGGGCTTCAGTCTGTTCAGACCTTTTGCTGTCAGTCAGAGAAATAGGAAAATTTACCTCCTTAGACTGTAGGTGGGTAGGAATTCAATGTTGAAGTATTAAACTGTCACTATGATTTGGAGCAACTGTTCTCCAACAGGAGAAACATGTATCACACCAAAAAGAGTGAGAGACAGTTGTTTATTACCTGCTCTTTTCTTACTAGATAAAAATACTTACCTGTTACCCATGTCTATTATTTGGTATCATTTGTGTAAAATTCTAATCTCAATTTCATTACGCATAAGAGAGGTTTGGCCTAATCTCAACATGTTGTTCTTAAAATGGATTCTTTGAAAATGGTTTCCTCTGACATGGTATTTCTTTGCAAGGTGAGGGAAGCACACTTGTAATTAATTACTGCTAAAATATCCTGGAATGTGTGATATTCAGCTGTTGGGGAACACAGGAAGGTACCTCATGTAACTTAGAAAACAATGACACGAATATTAGGTGCTGCATAATAACATACAGACAACTTGGCAGTGTGGTGTGTTCTCAAACTTTTCTTTGAAATTATCTTTTTTTCATATTTGAACAGGGGTTTTTTTAAGAATTGGATACAAAAATCTGTAGTCACTAAGATTTCATGTGGAGTCTGAGGGCCACAAATTCAAATAAATGGATGTGTTGGGTAGAATATCTTGAGAGTACTTTTGTTAAAACATCCTTGATATCTCTTCTGTGTGCCTTAGTTTATTTTTCATTTGAAACTAGCTAACATATTTTAAACTAATCTCACTTCCAGTTTGTTTTCAAAAAGCAAACTAGTCTTCCAAAAATAACATGACAAAAGGGGTCTGGTCAAAAAGGGTCCATCTCATCTAAATATCTATAGATGCATACACAAGAGGGCTGAATATGTAAAGGGGAAAATCATACTTTATCCTCTCAGCTTAAAACATTTATCTTTGGCTCTGGTTTGGTTTGCTAACTTTTAACCTAATTTTTATTTTTAGTTTAAAACCCATGAAATCAGGAACTAAGAATGAACACGATAAGACACTTTACTGCGGTAGCAAGACCAGACAGCACTGTAATATTTTATGATAACCCACAAAGAGAATTCATGGTTAACTCAGGGCCATACATAATAAAATACAAACACAGATAATGACTCTAACTCCTTTGCTTTACAGGATGGAGATTACAGTAGCAAAGAAAAGACAGGCTGGACTGATCGTCAGAAAAGCATTCTTTCCAAATGACCTTGTGACCCATCAATTTAATTTTATTTTGTTTAAATGATATGTATTGAGATTCCAGCCATGAAATTGATTGCATAATGGCACTCCCCCTGAGCTCAGAGGAGTCCTACTGAAGCAGGGATCCTGGAATATGCCCAGGCTTTTGTGGGTTTGGAACCATTAATACCAGTGGAGCTTGCAGCAGTCCCTGCTGCCAAGGAATTTCTGCATCTTGTTCCTACATCTTGGGTTATTTATTGTTATTTTATTTCTGGGAATTGCAGCTTAGGACGCGTGTATCTCAGTCAGAGAGGATCCTGAAGGCAGAATGGGCCAGCTCTAGTGAGCCTTTATTGATTTAGTGCTTATTGGGGAGGCAATATAGTGTCTGCTGTCATCAGGTGGTGAGATAGGAAGGCTATATGCTTCTAAGTAATGGGGTGGAACAAACTCGAGCTGTTTCTAAGTCTCCTTTCATCTTCTTGTGTTATAATGCAGTCCCTGAGTACAGAGAGGATAAGTACATGGATTAGATTGACCGGGTCCATGGTCATTAGAGAAGTGCATATTCCCTTGGCCATTAGCAGATGGAAGAACAACGGATAATCAGTGTGAGGTATTTAGTGTTGTTCATCCTAAAAATCCTCTTAGCCAGACCTTAATTTGATCACCTTTGACGATCAAAAGGGTTCTCTTCATGCGAGTGCTGCATTTCCCCATTTGCTGAGAAAGTAGAAAGAGATTGAAGGTAAGAGGTACTGCTGGAAGGAGCTGGAAGAGAAAACAGCATTTCATATATGAAATTACTGATCTATCTATTTTCACTGGAAAAGAGTACCAGAGGAGGAATTTTATTTCCTTACATTAGGTTTTGCAGTTAAGTTGCCTTTTCTTCTCTGCATACTTATGTTTCATGTGTTTTGGTTATGAAAACCTATCCAATCTCAATTACTTTTGTGTCCCTCTCAGGTGAACTAGCAAAGTCTATCTGAATAGATAGAAATAGGTACTTTTTCCTCATTTATTGCATTATATCTTTTCCCACCTTATCTTTAATAAAGCAAACATTTCTCACACGACAGGCAAGAAGACTAGGAGCAGTTTCAGGGATTTCTTCACAGAGCAAGGCCACAGAGTCTGATTAACAACAATGCTGTTGTCCTGTAAATACAAATATGCTGTGCACTTTTTGAGACTTGCAGATAAAGCTTGATGCTTTCCAGCTGTCCAGGAAGATTCTCAGACAAGAGGGCAAGCAGCTTCTTCTCAATGAGACTGCTGAAACTAGGTGGCTCCAGTGATTAGTAAGATTTACCTAGGCCATTAGTTTAAATCTGATTCATGTTGTCCTCTTAAAACCCTTTTTGGCTGTGTTAGATTAAATGAAGTAGTAGTTTATGTAGTTCCTACTGGATAAAACTGCTCATATCACCAAAAAGAAAAAACAAACCCAACAAAATGTTTAATGTTGTTTGCTGAGGAAAATTCAATGAGCCTTTAAACTCAGACCTCAATTTTCAACGTCATTCCCTCCCTCTGTCAGCCTCCTCCTTGCTGTTTGAGTAATTTTTTTGGTATTCTCTCTGTCTTCCAGGGCAGTACACAATAAGGCTGTAGTGTTGAAATGCTTTGTGGTAATACAGTGCTTTACGTTTCAGTAAAGTTCAGTACGAATGTCAGATAAAACCTAAAGAAAAAGGAAAAAACAATTGATAGGCTTTAAGATTATCAGAAATTATCATACTCATTTTAAAGGTCAAATTTCTGAGACTGAGGTGGAGAACAAGCAGTTTGTGGGTTTTGTTTGGTGTGGGTTTGGGGGTTTTACTGCTTTGGTATTTATACCATATCTGTGTTATGTAAAATAGGAAATAGGTGTTGCTCCCACCATCCCAGCCAATGAAGAAAATGCCCAATATCTGCTTGGAATCGCTGTCACACACTTGGTTACCTGTATCCAGCAGTTCCAAGGGTGAGCAAAATGCTGTGGCAGAAGGAACTCGCCTGTGGAGTACCAAGGAAGCTCAGCCATGTTCTTTTGTACCACTTTCTGTGGTCTTCAGGGGCAACTTGAAGCCAGACTCTGGCAGGGCCATTTTTCTTTCATTGTCAGAAGTCTAACTAACGAGGACTTTCGGCTGGGACCATCTCCCATTTCCCCTTCCTTTTAACTTCTGTATAATTTCCTTTGTCTTCCATTAATTTCATCTAGTGAATCCGAACTTCTGTGAAGGGCTGCAACAATACATATACTGAGCTACTCAGTATAGTTTTTTGGCATCCATTGAAATAAAAAAAATACTCTTCCAACTTGGCACAGTGTAAATTCACAGACCATATGGCATCTTGTTGAAGTAACTAGATTTGTTTTAGTTTGCAAATACTAACTTGAGTATTAAATGCCAGCTTTTTTTTCTAATGCAACAGTACTTTGGTGATGGAAAAAATTAAAATTCCACCTTCTGCATTAAAGGATTCCTTTTGATCCTGAAGAGGTTGGAAGATCAGTAAAAGCTTTGCTCAGTTTGTCCCATTCTGGGAAGCAGATTGACCTGGGTGGCTTTTCCCTCTTTCCCGTCAAAAGAAGTTTCAGTTTTCTGGAAATTTTTATCCTGTTTGATTTGTTTGTGGCATAAATTTTAGTTTTTATTTTAAATTTAAAACAAAAAGCAGGTGAAATTAACAAATCTGGGTTTTAGGTGAGTTTCTAAGAGATAGCTGAATATGAAACAGTCACAGTACGTCTTTTCTTACATATGGTTGATTGCCTAATTTTTATGCTGTCTCTTTTTCCCATTCCTGGATAGCCTAAGGTATCAGACGAGGAGAGAACTGTGTTTGCCAGACAGCTACGCAGTTAATAGTACAGTTAATGCCACTATTATTAAGGCATTCCCTGTGAAAAATACATACTTTGGTGCAGTAGTAGTTGTAAATGTTTTGTCTGGCAATCCATAAAGCAAACTAGTAAATTTTCTTCTTATTACCCATTTTTTTTTTATTTTACTAATTTCTTAAAAATATTAGCCATCACCTTAGATAAGAAATCTGAGGAGGCAGTGAGTAAAAGCCCAGCTTTGAAAAGAATACTGTGAATGCTCTGTTAGCATTTGCAGAGATTCAGTTAGGGCTTGAACGTTAAAAATCCCAGATTAAACATAAATTCCGATGTAATATTGCTGACCAGCCTCCCAATGCCACATTAGTTTGAAATCTAAAGCTCACTTTTAGCTGGCCAGGCATTACTGTGAAAAGAATCCAAATTTTTTCTCTCACACGCACTTTTCAAAATTACTGTAATGAGCTGCTGGTGAGAAGAAATAACTTCTCTTGTCCTTGATTTTTTTCTTTGTATCAGAATGATGACAACCTTTTAGGTCCTTCTTCAATGATAAACCTTCAAAAAGAATATCCTCAGCTTCCAATTATGCATGCAAGCCTGTGAGTCCTGACCATCTTATCCCAAGTTGCCTATTTACAGTCTTGATGAAACACTGATTAGCTCTGATTAGCTAATGGATCTCTGATTAAAATGGCTAATTAACAAAGTAAGTTATTTTATTCATGCAGTCAAATTAACTTCCTTCCACAAAACCAACATGAGATAGTTGTACATGCTGTGTAAGTACTTGATTCTGAAGGTGCGCAGTGTTTCCCAAGCAGTGAGAATTTCGAGTATCTAAGTTCATTTCATTAGGTATTGCAAGTTATGCAAGCTTAAACCACTTTAATGAAAAGTATTTGTGCAAATAATGTTTTCTTGAAAACACTGGTTCATATTATAAAGCAATGAACATCTTGTTAGTGCTGTTTTAATCATGAATTTGTGTTGTGTGCAGGTTTAGACTAGTTGAAAAGATACATCACTGGGTATTTACTCACATGGTAGCTTAACTTCAGAAATTTTACTGCCAAAGTAGAAATTTAGTAATATTTTTCAAGTGATTATTCAGTAGCTTTTAGAAATAATGATTTTGGAATGATTTTTGAGTGGTCTGCTAACCTTTGTTGATAGAACGTGACGAATCAAAATGCACAGATTTCCATACTTTTTAATAGTTTATTGTAAATTTTAGCTTGGCCGCCCAGTAGTAACAGTGGATAAAGTGGATTGATTATGTTGTCACAGTTGAAACAAATTAATCTAGTGGAAAATTTAATAAATCAATGGGACAAGTCTGTCCACAAACTGATGTGTCCAACAGCTACTTCAGTATTTCATAAAACTTGCCAAGCCCTACCAAACTAGGACCCAGCTGGGGAAATTTTCCTTGTTTGGTGCTCTGTAGTGATGCAGGTGGAGTGCAAAAGTTATAAACAATTTCCAGTTCCCAGCAATCGGATATGCTTTGGAACAAGTTTCAGGAGATATATTCTCGTTTCCACAAGGATGATGGGAAATAATGGGGTCTATGGGAGATGGAAACAAATCAACCTCTTTTCTTAAGAAACGCACAGTTAATTGCACTTAAGAAATGGTCTGTACAAATTTAATGAAGGCTTTAAGGATGTGGATTTATGGTGCAAGTGTGGCAGCCAAATTATCTATCCATGGATTTAGGAGTCCCTTAATACTCATAGAGGTGATAGACCATGATGGCTCTGAGGAACTATTAAATCCATCAGGTCGAAAGCAACTTCACATGACAACTTTTACACCCACATTAAAAGCTGCCAGACATTTCTCCAACATCCTGGCTGCCAGAACAGCTGCTTTTTCTGCTAGTGAAGCTGCACCATTCACAAACTATGCTCCTGCACAATTTTTGACATGTTTTTCATTGTCTGACTTTGATCTCAATAAAAATACTATCTGATATGATGACAAGAGAATTTATCAGTTCTCTCCTCCACTGAGAATTTTGATTTGCCCTTGTGAGAGAGAAAATAAAATGGAAGAGGAAAAAGTATAGGGTCATTAGGAGTCAAGTTCCCTGAAAAGAAGCTAGAGTCTAAAAAAATATAAACCTGATAACCATGGCACAATAAATTTCCAATGTCTGGAATTTCTTTTGGAAATGAGGAGAAAGAAATGAAAATTCCTGTTACAACATCATCCTTGCTTTTTTCTATTATGTACCTACTATATATTACCCCTTAGAGACCCATCTACTCCTACTTCATCTGTCTTTCTGGTAACCCTTGTGCAGGGCAACGTCACAGAAAGAAATAAAGGGGCAAAGTGGAACACCACTGATAGCACTGCCCAGGGGTAATTTAGTGGGCCATGACAATATTCTTAAAAGAAATATATGGATGCCTATTGTGGCCAGGGTATAGAGAGAAACAAATCACTTCTGCATGAGCTGTTGCTGTGGGAAGCTTCCAATTCTCCCTCATTACGTATGTTATTAGAAAGCTGAGGCAGGCTCATAATCACATTGAGCCTTGTTTGGGATGTTAGTCAAATCATTTAACCTTGTCACCTCCCTTTAACCTCCTATCTCAACCCAAGAGCGTTGACAAGATCAAGGAACATAAAACATTTCATATCCTCTTGATGGTGGAATGTGATACAGCAGCAAGAGAATAGCTTTGGCTTCAGCTCCATTCTTTTGTTTCAACTGGCTACAACATAATTTGCAACTCCCTGGAGGTGTTAGAAAAGCCTATAATGAATTAAAACTTTTGTAACATTTTGAGATAAGGAAAGATGTGTAGTTACATATGGAAATATCTGCTAGTGAAAGAATGGTAAATATCAACAAAGTAGTAAAAAACAAAAGAAAAAAACCCAAAGCAACTAAAAAAAACCCAAAGTAAAACAACCAAAAAAAAAAAGCCAAAACAAACATGATAAATTTCTAAACTACTTCTGTGAAGCAGGAGAGTCTAGAGAAGCAGGACAGTATCTAGTAAAATACCAGGTTCTAAGAAAAGAAAACACCAGATTGAGGAAGTGAGAGAGAGAATACTTAAATTATATTATTTTAGAAGAAACAGCTTGATAGGCACAAGCTTCCACTGGACTGAGTGTAACAAGTGTGAGAGAAAGTCTTTATTGGCACTGTTGAGTATCCATAAGACTCTTCCAAATCATTCTGTGAAAAGAGGCTGGAAATGGAGTCAGGGAGGACTTGTTCCTAGGAGACTCTCATTTTAGTGCTATAAATCTAGCAGCAACACTTGTGTCAGAAAAAAAGTACTGAATTTGCATTGACTTTGTCCAGGAGTTGGAAGTGCAGGCTCAAACAAATAACTGTAGAGGATACTCATTGCAAACTAACTTCGATGGTTTTGTCATATAGTTTATTATAAGAGATAAGATTTCAGCTTTTTTCCACAAACTGATCCTAGCTGCTTCCACAAAAGCTGCTTTGTAGTTCTTGCTGGGCTGAGGAGTTCATGCAAATTGTAAAGAGTCAGAGAACGGCTTGGGTCAGAAGGAATCTTAGAGATCATCTTGTTCCAACCCCCTGCCATGGGCAGGGACACCTTCCACTAGACCAGGTTGCTCAGAGCCCCATCCAACCTGGCCTTGAACACTTCCAGGGATGGGGCAGCCACAGCTTCTGTGGAGAACCTGTGCCAGGGCCTCACCACCCTTTTGGTAAAGAATTTCTTCCTAATATCTAATGGAAACCTATTCTCTTTCAATTTGAAATAATTCCCCTCTAGTACAATTCTCGCTAATGTTACAAGTAGAAACTTTTTTGTTAAGGGCTGTCTTCTAGAAGACAGGTTGAGAATTTGGGGTTTATTTTGTTTGGTTGGTTAGGGGGTTTTTGTTTGTTTTGTTGCTTCTTTTAGTCACATCGATATTCTTCTAGGATTCATCTCCTAGACATTGTTTTCAAGACTTGAACATGCACAATTGAAAATAACATCTCAATTTTTGAAGAAAAAAAAAAATGTTGACGTTAGTTCTCTGAGAAGTGATGGGAGCTACAGTTTAGCTGATTGCTGCCTTCTTTCTCCCATAGAAGTTTGGTTCTTTTCAGAAACTCAGTGCACCACAACAGCGGAAAAAAAAAAAAAAAAAGAAAGGCAGATCACATGTAAGCAGGATTTGTTAATTTTTCAATGTTACCACTTTAATGTTCTGGTTTAACGGTAGAGAAACGCATTTTTCTGTACAATGTCACTGTTTTCTCTATATGAAAATTTACATTCCACAATAATACATGTTATTATGAGCCTTTATTGCAGCATGGCCAGGGCTGCATTTTCTCTGCTGTAGCTGCTGCTGCGATGTAGCTGGTACACCCTCACAGGGCTTTTGACAGCATGGTGTCTCAGAGGGCAGATGAATAAAGACTGATTATTACTCTTTGATTTTGATAAATATTCAATTAAAACAGGGACTGTGGACAGCAAGAGCTCTACCAACATAAGCTTTTTTTTTTTTTTTTTTGCTATCTGTTGAGCAAAAACAAAAGAAAAAAATGGTGCTCAATGGGTTGTAAGTCCTCCAGGAAAACATATTTATTAGATACTCATGTTGCAGAATTGTGTCTGGGAAGTATCTGCAAGGGGTACTTTAACTGTGTTGTACTGAAAGCCAAAAAACCAATCTGCATCAGCTTTTTCCACTTTGTATTAGAGGTGCAAAGAAATTCAATATTTAAAAGCTAAATACCACCACAGGCTTCATATATCTCTTTGTAATCACTTAACCACAAAAGTAATGACCCATAAGAAAAAAATCTATCATGATATTTACCATTTCAGCTGGGTACAATTAAATTATAAAAGTTAATGAGTTCTCTTAGTGACTAAGACTACAAAAATAATTTCTTTTTTCATTTGCTTTTTTGAGCAAGGACTATGATTACTTCCCCCCACCTTCATTTGATGGTTCTTTGTAAAATCACTGCCCTGAAAATGTCAGGTTTGATTTAAAAGGAATGCAGATGCTAAGTCTCCTTTCCTCAATGGATGTACAGATTTTTTTTTTTAATCCCTTTGGAATCAAGGTACAGATTTCTGTTCTCCTCTAGTGATGCTTAGTGTTGGTAATTTCTCCTTGAAATCTTCTGGAACAGCTAGATGATTTGTAGCCCACCTTAGAGTGGGAAAAAATATGGAATTTTTTCTTAAAATGTATTAAATTATTTTCAATTCAATGTTTTTCTCATAAGTTGGGAGCAATAGAGAGGCATTAAGGAATTAGGAGCTTTTAAAAAATCAGCTAAGAGTTTTAAATAAGCCCTGGTGTTTTGCTCTGTTTCCAGGTACTCTGATCCCTTTTGTTTTCCCTCTCTGCCTGCCCCAAGCCCTTCTGCTTGCCCTCAGAGAGCTTCCTTGGAAGCACAATTATCCCAGCCCAGACTCCAGGGTTGGTCTGCCTGCCTGCTTTACAAACCAAGAGACACAGTGTCCTTTACAGAATGGACTTGTAGCTGTGCTGCCAGCAAATAATTGCCTTTTCTCTTCATGATGGTGGAATTCCATATTCCATGTATTCCACCAAAGGCATGATGCCTAATAAGAAAGATATTTGGAAATAGTGCCCCAACTGTCGGTGAAAATCTGCCTCAAACTGAAGGAAAAGCAACATCCTGGTACTCACTAGACATTTAGGTAAATAACCAAATCCAGGGAATTTGCGAGGAGAGGGGGAAGTCTGTATTAAAATCTCATCAATCTGTGGTTGCCTGTGTTATGGCACAAGAAGGGGGGGAACGCTTGTGATTTGTAAGAGCTTTGCTGTGCCTCTTTCATGGGACATCATCAGCCCGCAGGAACTCAGGGTCTGCCCTTTGCAATTTTCCACTTTTTGGCAATGTGTATGGTGGGCCCCAATGACATGCAGTGTTTGTAAATATGTAATGAGAATGCTGCGGTTTCTCTGTGTGTGATTTTTGTGTGTATGTGTGATTCTGGAAGTTCAAAAGCTTTCTGGGCAGATACAGAACTGCCAAAGAAGGTGGGGGTTTTGTTATTTTTTTTTAATGCAAGTAATCTCCTCACAAAGTGAGATGGATGAGTCCAGAACACAATAAAGCCTTAAAGGCTGAAGGACACTTTATGATATCAGAAAGCAGCAGTAATGCATCTGGACTCCATTATTAATTTTATCAGGTTTGTGCAGCTACATTTAAACAACAGTAGAAAAAAAAGATGAGTACTCTGCCTTGAAAGTGTATTCAGGGGAAGGCAACCTGAAGTGCCTGGAGACTGGCTTATATTGTGACTATTCCCTGAAGAGTTCCTAAACAGTGTTTTATCCCATAACTTTTCTCTCACAGGACTCTTACTGAATTAAAAGCTTCTTGAGGAGAACTGTGCATAAGAAATGTGCCGTGTGGTCTGCTTGTTAATAGAAATGTTTTGTAAAATGCTGTAAATTATTAGCTTCAGATTTGATGTTGGAGATAATCCATTTATAGATGTTAATTCTGCATTCATTGTGAAGAAAAGAAGGAAGTAATAACAATGTGTGGTATTAATGGTTAGCTTTCCAAACTGGAAAACAGTGAGATCTGAGGCTTTAAACTTGGCTCCACAACTGACAGAGCAAAATAAGTCCATCTATATTACAGTTTTGGATGGTAAAGGATGAGTAACTGATTTTGATGGAAATCCACAGGTTATAAACTTGTAACAGAAATAATTGGGTGGGTTTGTGAGTTTGTAAAGGCATTTGACTTTCCTATTCCTTCCAGCATAAAAGCTTGTTGCAAGGCTCACTTGAGGGTTTTGTTTAGCTTCAGTATTAATTTCAAGCTGAATTTTCCTTTTGAATTTGTGTGAGGCAAACTTTTTAGCTATATTTTATTAATTTATTTCTTCCCCACAAACCACACCAGTACTTTTTCTTCCACTCACTTTGGACCTTCTCCAAAACTTATTAAAATTGATGGGGTCTTTTTTATGTCTGCTATTAAAGAGAACTGAAAGAAAGCATAAAACTGTCACAACATTGTATCAGCTTTACATATTTATGAAAGGATAGTAAACTTATTATGCATGATAGCTTGTATTCAGTGGAGATCTGTATTGTAAATGAGTTTAACTACAGTTTCTTATCACTGAACAGTTACTACTGATCTTTAATCTGTCTTTAGGAAAGAAAAATTATGCTCAGTATTATTATTCTTGCTCTCCCTCTTGAACTCTCTGCATGTAATATTATCCCTTCTGGAATGATTTAATTAGATTTTATATTATTGTGATTCTTGAATAGCATTGTAGAGGTTAAACAAAACTAGAAGTTGGACTTCAGGCAGTAACAGTTGTGTGATATCTGCTTTAACCTGGTGGTTATTTTAATAATGAAATCTTTCTGGGCAAAACATGCTATATTTTGTAATATTTAATGCTTTAAAATGCTCAACACATTTCACAACAATAGAAAAAGAAACATATAAGAAGAAAGTGTGAAATATTAAGCCTATTCTGGAAACTGAAGAGTATGAAGTTAATAGATTAAATTTATGTTCATCCATGGGTGCAGAGATATTGTTCCAATTTATACAAGGTAGGAGAGGACTGGTAGATGATCAGCAGGAGGTAAAAAGACTCCCTTGGGCAATCAGTGTCATGTCTGGGGGGAACCAAAGAGCTTCTGCTTCAGCCTCCCTCTCTTTGCTTCTCCCCCAACTCTCTCACATCTGTAACCCATCTTATTCAAATTACACCAATAGCTAAAATATTGCCCATGACCCTGTTTGATTTGACCTGAAGTCAAGTGGGGTTACATATCTGTGGTTTTGCCTAGCAGGGGTTCGTGCTACTCCTTTGAGTACTTTGGGAATAAGCACATTTGCAACACCTAAATTGCACCTGGGGACTTGAGACAACCGCACACATCGAGTTGAGAACCTTCCTCTGAGCTGGAGTAACTCCTGAAGCTCAGAAGCTCTCAGCAAACACTTGTTCTAAAATGAGATGATTCTCCCTTTGCCCATGGCAAGGACTATTGGTTGGTGCCTCTATTTGAAATGGAAATATCCTGAGTTTGTAATGGATTTTAATTTTAATGTGACTATTTATGTACATCCATTCATTCTTCTGGGACCAGACTGACTGTCGACAGCACAAGATTTCAAGATAATTTTATTAGTCAAACATCAGGTTACTTCTTATTTCAAGAGAGTTTTGTGCTAAAAATTTTCAGTTCTCATAACAACTGGACAGGAGCAACAGGAAAACAGCTTATTTCCTCCACCCCTTCCTTTTTAATCTTCCGCCCTATTAGTTAAATGATTATGTAATTAATGTTGCCAGGGAATAGCTACATTTGTGTCCAGAAAAAACAACCTATGTTTGGTGTGACTTATTGCCTTGTGGTAAATTTGCATTTCTGTGTTAAAAATCCCATGATTTAATCTTTTCATGATTATGGCCACAGATGTGTTCTTGCTCACTGGTATTTGAATGCTTTGCATAGATACAGATGACTCTATGTATCATTCTCCCCTATATAAGACCTTAGTTTAAAATAGTCTTAATTACAGGCTTCTGCAATCACTTTTATAATTTAATTTTACAATTAATACAGAGCCCCTGAAGTATGTATTTTGCTGGTCCGTATAGTTCATGTTTTGACAGTGACAAATACGAGATTTGCCGAATATTTAGAATTTACGTCGGTTAGAAATCTTTTCAGGGATTTAAATCATTGTTCAGGAATTTTCTAACCTTAGCCTAAGGTCAAGAAGAAAATTCACTTACGTTCTTCCACACATGGTGCTGTTCACTGTGTGACTTGCAAAGATCTGGTCCTGGCTGACACCATCTCACTGCATCTAAAATTAATTTCAACTCAATCAATCCTCTAGTTCCGAATACTTATCTGTATCTAATCCATTCTCCTCTTTTCATGCAGGCACATGCATGTGGAGTTTCTGTGAGCATGAGGGAGGGAAACAGATGGCTTTAACAGCAAGATTTTCCACTGACTTCTAGTTAATACAGTATTTTCTCAGGAAAATAATCTCTCACATGATTTATTAGGTATTTCTTGAACAGGAAGCCTAGTAAGTATCCAAGTCATCTTCATTCCTTCCCCAAATATGTATTATGCCATCCAAGTACAACACAGTAATTTTCTGAGGAAATTACCTTTCTTGTAGTTCTCGCCCTAATAAGCACAGTGTTTTTACTTTTCAAGTACATCATTGGGAGTTAACCATAGGCAGAAATTGGTTTGAATATACCTAAAGTGCATGGAACAGTGGTTTGGCCTAACCAGCGAGACCTTGCCTAGAGCAGGCAGTTTCAGAGGGTCAAGGTTCTTTGGGGATGAACCCGCTCCAATGCCAGTTTTTCTTCTTGCACACACAGTTGTGAGGAAGTGAAGGAATTCCTGAGCACGTGTGATTTATAATGGTGCTACAATGGTAATAGAGCACTCACTGCTAACGCCTGCTAATGGCTTTATAAAACTGCAATTCTGGCCTGTGCTTCCCTTGATTCAACACAAACTAATCCCTGCATTCTCACCTTTGCTTTCACGGGTGGTGGAGGAAGCCAACACCATTAAGACCCACAAGACCACTAAAGACCCAGTCTTTACATGCTAAAAGAGAAGCATCAGCCCTATGGAAACTCCTCTCCCAGAGGGATAAAGAGGCTTGGCACATGCAGTTGATGGAAGCAGGCCTAGAGATGAGCACAAGTACTCTGAAGAATCACTCCTTCTGGCATGTTTCCATAGTCTCCCAAAGGAAAAGCAGTCAAATTTTTAAGTAAAGTTAATCCCTTCCCCAATTACCACTGCAAGATGAAGCTGTAGCAGACAGCCAGTAACAGCAGAGAGGTTCCCTTCCTTCAGTCCATAGAGAAAGGGGCTTGACATGCACTATATGGAAACCTCAGTAGTTCTGACACTTCTATTAACTTTCAGAATTGCTGTTACCAGTGATGCAAAAATATCTTTCCCCTTTCCAATAGCAGCAGGAAGAAAACACACTTTGAGAGAGAGTGTGTGTGTGTGTGTGTGACAGAGCATTTTAGTAGTAAAGGATGATAAAAAGCACTATTTAAAGGACAAAGTTCTGCCAGGGTAACCCACTCTGTATAGTTCAAGTCATGCTGGTGATATCACTGTTGAGAATAAGATGCACATGAGAGTTGAATACCTAAGTTTTGAGTTGATTTTGTTCAACTGAAAGGGCAATGCAGTGGAACTTCTGCTGAGGCCTGTGATCTCTAGCATTTGTTTTGTGTTTTTTTCCATATCTCATGCGAATTGAAATAAGAACCTAGAATAAGCACTGTTTAATTTTAATGACTTAGTTAAACAAATGCATTTTATCATTTCATCGGGCTTATGGATTATTTTTTTCCTCCATCATTGAGATGTACAACACAAATATTGGTTTTGCAGATAAGGAATTCAATTAACATTTCAAAGGTGTCAGACTCACTCCCTCCCCTAGCAAGTTCTTGTTAGCTTATTTGGGATGTTTGAGAGCTTCGATGAAATTAGCCTAACAAAATTAAAAGACATACATAAGGACAGAGAGGGTAATGTTTTATTTTTATCTAATACAAAAAGCATTCCAGAAGCTTCTGAAAATTTGGGGAACAGAGTAGTCATAAATATCAGGAGCAGCACCTTTCCTAAGGGAGGTGAATGAATTGGTGTCTAGAATTTTCAGATTTTAGGAAAACTTTTGAACTTGGAAAAGTATCTGTATATGCTTTAACTTCTATGCTACTACTTATAACTAGAATTTTATTTTCAGTGCATTTGTTAGGAGAGCTAAATTTGCCCTGAACAAAGGAACAACATGGTCCTGCTGTATATTCCAAACTAACAACCTTTCCAGCCTTTTGCCACCCTGCTGATAGAGGAGTATCCAGAGTGCAGGCTGGGCAAGAGGCCAGTAAAACAGGGTGCTGCTGGAGTTAACTATCCTGGGAGAGAGCTGCAGATGCAGTGGAATGTCCCCTGGCACATGCTCACAGAAGATGCACAACTTCCACTACAGCCATCTCCCCTCCAAATCCCAGCTGGGGATACGAGCAGCACCAGAGCCCATAGAGGTTGTCCTTCCTCCTTCTAGCAAGACTTCAGCTAGAAGCTGCCAGCACTGGGACATCCACGTGGTGCAGTGGATCAAGCTTCCAGTTTTATCTGTGCTGCCAGAAAAACAGACGGGATCCAAAAGTGCCTTGGGCAAAGCTGCACTCTAAGGAGTGAATCCATTGTAGCAGAAAAGGCAAATTCAGCTTTTTTTTATGAAGATGTTCTGTTTGTTTGTTTGTTTTAAAGCTGCTTTTTATAAAAATGAGGATAAGAAAGGGAAGAAAGGGGTTTTTTTCCTACTAAAGTTTCTAAAAATTGAATATAAATGAAAATGAGAAATAATACTACTCAGAGTAGCACACAATGCTACAGGAGGCAGTCGGTGCAAACTCAAGCACTTGTGACAAAGTTGTGCCTATCCAGGTGGAGATTAGAAACCATGGAGCGCAAGCTCCCAAGGCTCTTTCACAATTTGCCTTCTCATTTTCCAATGCATATTTTGCATGTAGTTAATGGATGTCTGAGTTCACCCCCACCCTGCCGTTGTTAATACAAATCAGTGTTTTACACTCACATAGTTCTGATGTTTATGTCTAAGGTGTCTTTCAATCACTTCTCAATATTGTCTTAAATGAAAACTTTCTCTTAAGGAAAACAAAACAAATAAAATTATAATGTGGAGCGTGAATGAGATTTTGAATGGTTTTCAGAAATGGTGACTTTGCCGAAGATTAGTGCAAAATATACAGAATTGCTAGCTGACATAAAGGTTTATGTAACCACCACTTATCGTAGCATGTGTGAGGGTTGGCTTCTGCCTTAGTGGGTGACCTGCCTTCCCAGCCTTGCATTTAGTTAGTAACAGCATGATAACCCTGTTAAAACGCAAAATATTGCAGCCTGTCTTTGATGCTGACTTCAGATTAAATTCAACTTCTGTGTAGGAGGATACAACTCTTACAGACTACAAAGCAAATGTAGCCCTACTGGTTCTTGACTGTTCTATAATAGGAGTTAATGTCCCAAGTTTGCTTCAGAAGTTCTGCCTTGAAGACAGCAGATGTGTTGCTAAAGCCATCTGGCTCTTTTTTGAATATAATTTGTATGCCTATAAATAATCACCATGCATATGGGCTGCATTTCAACCGTGTGTTCCTCAAACTATGTAAGTTAAGATAATTTATTTCTTCTAGTCTTACAAAGAACTTCTGCCATACATTCCTGTCCTCTTGTTAATATTCTTGCAAACTATCAGAGTGAAAAAACAACTTATGTGTACTAAGAAGCCAGAAAAGTTGATTAGACAAGGAAAACTAAAATACCCCTCTAGGCATAAGCAATCACAGAGTTCTTTTCAGTATTTCCCAGCATTTGAAGTAGCAATTTAGAGTCCCAGAGCTGATTCCAATCTCTAGGCTGCACGTGTGGCATTAAGGAGAAAAGCGTTAGAGAAGGGGTGCAAACAGCCTTAGTCAGAGATAATATTCTTCTGAAATTATTTCTGCTTAGTGTGCAAAAACTTGATGCGTGAACTCTTGTTCACCTTTCCATTCAGGATTCTCTTACTGATCAGCTGCATGGTTATGACTCATATGCATAGATTTCCTAAGCCAGCACTAAATTTGGATTTTCTCTAAACTGAAAAAAAATCTCACACACTTACAAAACAGATATTTAAATCAATCCCCATTGCTTGCATTCTACTTTATGAACTAGTGTAATTTTGCTGCAGAACTTTCCAGTCTCTGTTCTTTAGCATAAAAAAAGGATAGATTGACTATCATTCGTTCATATTTGAGATTACCCTCTCTGATATAAAAAATAAGGAAATAAAGATGGATGTCATTGCATTTTAAGCAAAAAGAAACTCAGTTTTTGCACTGGATAGCATCAGCAGAATAAAGACCTCACACAACCTTTTTAGATGACGGTTTGGAAATGCCTTTCATTTATTAGAAAATAGCAAAAGGCCTTGTTACGTGACTACTTATGAAGGAGCAAATTATTCATAGTCTGCTTAGCTACATATGACCCACAATTAATTGTAGAAACAAAAAAAATAGCTTTCCAAGTTTTAGGATCATGGAAGATACAACTATCACTGCAGGCCTGCTTAGGCTCTCTGTGAGGAAAGGACAGGAGATTCTTGTTACTGTAGATCCCAGGTGTCTACAATTCTGTTGGGGGGCTCCAGCTCAGCATCAATTCATGTCTGTTCTTAGATCAAGTGTGCAAGCAGCCTTTTGATTTAAAAAAAAATACATTTACAAATTCACAGCAGCACTTAGATATAAGAATTTTGTGGAAATGTAAGTGTGACACTCAGTATATTTAGATGGTTCAGATGTTGAGCTGAAGAACTTTAATATGTTGTTATTTGGCTTTGCTTAAGTGTGGTATAGAAAAATGTCTTGTAGATCCACTCAGATTTAGAAAGTCAAGTGCAAACCATTTTTTAAATAATAGTATTAGGTAAATGTAACACTAAAAGCTCTTACATGTAATGCAAAAGAATGCAATACTCTGCTTACCATTTCACTTTCCTTATACATGCTAATTTTGATCAATTAACACTGGTTACCAACCTTCTGAACAAATGCATACAAACTGAAAAAGGTTGATTCTGCTGAAGTTAAACACTTTTGTGTGCCTCTGTATAAAAATTTTCTCTCTGCAAGGCTTTTGAAATGAAAAAAAATCTGAAAAATATGATGGCACTGCTCTTGGTAACCACTTAAAGACCATCCTGGTTGTGAGCTTTGGTTTTCCACAGTGATGCTGAACTTCAGACTTTTTAGGATACTCCTGAAACAAAAGTCAACTAAGCGCTTATTTTTGAGACCCAGAATGATCCCCTCTGATCTCTATCTGAGTGCACCACAGCCTGCCTTGCATAAAGGGTGGAGGCCTTGAAGGGTGGTGGTACATCTACTAAATGACACTTTTCAAATATAAATTGAAAATATCTGTTTCCTTGATACTAGCTTCATGATCAAAGCTAGAATTCCCATCTCCTTCTACTTTCTTCCCATGACTATAAACTGCCTGAAAATGTTTGTTTGATTAGACTTTGTGGTTTCATTTGCTGAACATCTGTAAAACACTTGTGTCTAAAACCCTTTGAAACTTCTTGCCTCCTTCTCAAATTCTTTCTATCATACTTGCATTGCCTCAATTTTGTTGTGTTGTTGGTTTCTGCTTGAAGCAAAGAGAAAGAAGGGTTTTGAAAACCATAAAATGGTGTGTGACCATATTTTTAAGTGCATCTCTCCTCCACCTCCATCACTCAGCATGCAAGCATGGTGCAATTAGACTGCCAATATAGCACACAGTTGCCCTGTAAAACACCAATAAGACTATAGCTAGTGATGCTGGTGGGGAGAATGGCTGCATATCCCAGGAAACTAGGAATGAATCTAACAAAAGTATATCTCATGTAGATGCAGAATGCTTTCCTCTAGCTAGGAGTGCTTTCTCCTGGTTTTCTAGCTACTACTGCTCCAGTGAAAAGACAAAGCTGGTGTTTTGGGTGATGGAAATATTCTCCAGGATGCTTATGTCTGATGCTGACAGGGTTTTGTTGCCTCTTCCATCCACTTCTGCCCTCTTTCTTGCTGCCCATTTGCACACATCCTCTTAGGAGACTGAATTCCATTGTGTGGAGCTGTGCTCATTTTGATTTACTCAAATTGTTCAGCATCATAATTGTGAGAATTAATCGCAGAGTACAAAAAAATTTATTTTACAGAACATACAGAATACCTGCACCCTATATTAATTAGTTTATATTAGACAGTGTTCTAGAGGCTTAAAACATAGCCCCAGACTGGAGAAACTATGTGTATGAGTGAATGATACTTCTACTTTCATACATGGCAGTCTGACCATCTGAGTCTTACTTTGGAACAAGTTACCAGTAAACGTCTTTAAAGAACACAAAATCTTATTCTGTGTAAAAGCAGCATTTCCATTTGGAAATTACAAAGCTAAATAATCTCAGTGCACTAATTACCTAGGAAACACACAGTAAATTTAATAGCTCCCTGTGATCCTTGTTAGGACTGCACAACACAAGAAGTGTCTGTATTGGTGCTGTGTTTGCTGCTACTTGCAGCAGCCACCGCTAGGTAAGTGATAGACACATATCTCATCTCCCTGAACCTTGCAGGTTGCTGCGTTAATCCCTAGGGCTGTGCTTGAGCACACACTTTTCCTCTCACCCGTGAGATGGGATTCCTGTGACGGGAGAAGTAGAGCTGCTGTTTCAGAGCATATAAATTCACCGTCCCTGTTAGGACTGTGGGTAGAGTGTGGTTTACCTCCTGATGTTTGCAATCACTGGAATGGCCGTGCCATAATCTCCATTTCATTCCCTAGCTGAAAGTGCTCTGTTACTTTCCTATTTTTAACACTTTTCCTGCTGATTTTGTTTTGGCCCCTCTTATTCCTGTTGCTTCCCAGTTCAGTGAACACTTGAAAGGCTGTTTTCCTTATTGAAGGAGGCCACACAAAGCTCTTCCCATGTGTCACTATCTTATTTTTTCAAACTGCAAGGTAGCATCTTTTGCTTGCTTAAGTTACGTGACAAAGTCGAGAATCAGAAAGTTAGGGTAAGGAATTAAAATGTGCCTTCATAGTGCACCGAGTTCAGTAACTGATCTTTTTGTCTTCACAATTTCACGAGCTTAGTAACACATTTTAATAATCATAGAGAGATCTATAAGCCAGCTTGTGAAGTGACATTAGCACAAAGACCATATGGATGATTGTGAAATATCTTGTTGAATTTTTAGGAGTGTGAATTTGTCTAGAGTCATGTCTCCCTGAATACAAAAATAATTCCTCTTCTGTTCGCTGTGAAGTCTTAGTTTCTAACAACACAAAGCTTTGCAAACTCTGATTTGTTGATTTTTATTTCTCTCAAGATCAACCTTAGTTATCACATATAGTTCTTTCCATAAAGGGCCTGAATATCCACAGTAGTCTACATGCTGTGTTGGTGTAATAAAAGTAATAAATTAATCGGAATATAGGGGGTGTGCAACAGAGCAGTTATCAAAGAGCTGCTTTAGTTGTTGTTTCTAAAGTAATTTTATCAGCAGTCCACCCATCTACCTTTCAGACTTTCTTTACGAGCACACAAATTTCCACTTTTATGTACATATGCCCTTTTCACTATGTGCCACTTTCAGCTGTTGATGAATTATTGATTTCTCCTGTCACAATTCTTTTGAGTTACAGTACTCATGATGCTGAAAAAGAAACAAGATTCATTATTGTACTGTTTTTGAAATGTGTTCCACTCTCTTTAGATTTTCTTAATTTCCTGCAAGGCTATATGAAAGGGGTGTTGAAATGACCCCAAGGACAGGACATCAACCTGCACCCAGATGGGATGGTTCTTCATAAATTTCAAAATAAACTGGAGAAGATAGCCACAGACTTCAGGAGTAAATTTTTCTATCAGAAATCAGTTCTTCTTCCCTCTGGGTTTGGAATAATAAGGTATATATTTACTAAGAAAATAGTTATTATGTTTTTACTTTGCGTTTTCTGTTAGCGTTTTGAAGGATATCATGTTTTACAAACCTGCTGTGAGCTAATTGGGTGTGTTTACCTTTCTTTTACAGATGGCATACCTTTAATGGCAGCAGAGGGAGGTTAAGAAAACAAGCCAAGAAATGTAAAAAAAATGCACAGGCTAATAGTTTAAACTTGCAGTATTAAATATCAGGATTGATTAGACTTCCGAGACCAAGGATTTTGGCCTAAGTAACTTTCCTTTTGCTGCTGTGGATTTATTCATCCCATAGAGCCACTGCCTGCTCCTGGACCAGTGTTTCTGCCCGGGAGCTCCATCCAATGCCAGAGGCGGCTTTGGCCACCGGCACCAGGAGCACTGCTCCAGGTCGGCTCTGGCACCCTGGGCTTGGCAGAGCCAGTAATACAGTTCAGAGAAATGTGAGATTGTCACAGCAAGCAGGTGTGAGATGTGTCTGGTCTTTTTCTGTGTTTACTAGAGGCTGGCCTAAGACTCAGAACATGAAATTTAATTTAAACTCTACATTTGTACTGTGAGGACTACAGATCAGGCACTTGGTATCCAAGCACAGTTTTATAAATATTTACATCTTGCCTCAAATATACTCTGCATCACAGAGTTCTATGGTCTGTTTTCAGGCTGGGGAGAAACACAAGAATTTTTAACCAGTTTTGTCTTTTTAAATGGAATTGAATTTTCATTGTTTCCTGTGAAGTTTTGGTGAAAGGGATTTCTCCTTCGTCTTTTTTTTTTTTTTTTTTTTAAAAATCCCTTGGTTTCTTTTTGGTTTATTCTTTAAGAATCCCATGGATTGCTCTATGCTGATTCATATTGATACCAGACAAAATAAATACACGCGTGTACTTCTACCAGGAGTCACATAATGCAAAGGACTGTAGTGTGTGCTAATAAATGGATTGAATGATTGAATGAAAAAAACCAAGGAATGCACATTGATTTTTATACGTAAATCAAATACTGAACTTTCAGGCTTTCAGCTCAGAAGCATTTTTTGACAAAACTTTCAAGATTTTGCTTCCATGTGATACTAAATGCCAATTAATATCTGCAAGCAGAATATAATTTTTCTCTGCAGTGGACTCCTTAAACATCTTGTCGGATAAGTAAATTGACAATCAGATGCAGGATATGCCGGAGAATTCAGTCCAAGTTTATTGTTGTTTATGTATTCTGCAAATCAAATGATTCTCGGCATAATAGAGCAAGAAACTTCAGTAAAGATCACTGTTATGAGCAGATGACATATGTTTGTGTTAGTAACCATGTACCCTTGCAGATTATTTTCAAAACAATTCAGTTTTCTGATTGGAGACAGTGGAATAAAAGATAGTGGCATACTTCTTTCCCTTTTATCTGAATCAAACTCAAATATATCATTGAGTAGGAAACATTTTCATTTCTTGTTCTTAGGTCATTTCTATTACTATAATGCAAAGGCTATTTTGAAGTAATATTTAGGGTATTGTATTTTAGGATATATAGAAAATAGGACCTCAAATGCAAGGAGGTTGCTAGTCCTTCCCTTGACTCAAAGCAGTCATGGCTGTTTGTCAGATCCACTTTTAAAAACTTCCCCAGGAAACTTATTCCAGTGCTTACTCTTCTTTCAATTAGAAAGGTTTTCCTACCTTAAACGTTTTGCCTACCTTAAATTCACCACACTTCAGCTTAACTTTACTGCTTCTTATATTGTCTGCTGTAAATCTTAAAAACAGTATAAACATCCTCTTGAACTTTAAACCTGGTTTTCAAAGAGTTTATTAACCTTTTGCAGCCTGATGCAAATTTAAAGCCAGTTTTCCTTTTAATCCTTCTGTCTTCTGTGAAATATCAAACAATGCGAGATTGAGGTAGATCAAGCCCAGATTGATAATGTTTCTTTCTGATTCAAAGTGAAACCCTGACAATCACTCACTTGAGTAGATGCTTACCAGAAAGCTGGTCTAGTTCCCATTTTCTGTTGACTTGTTTTGTTGTGCAGCTATTTCACAGAGGTTTCCTCTAGACAAAGTTCTGTAACTTGTTTACGAGATAGGCGTGTCAGATACTGCTTTACTAAACTGCAGGCGTATGGCATTTACTGCTCCTTCCCCGAGGAAAGCATATTATGGAGTCATAAAAGGAAAAGGGATTGTGTTTGGGGAAATTTATTCTTGACAAATACCTGTTGGCTGTTGCTCACTTTATTTCTTTTCTTAATTTTCAGGTTATCTTTTTAGTGGTGCAGGCAATCTCTTTCTCAGGTTATGTCATTAGCTATAAATAACATTTTAGGTTGCTCTTTCAAAGATGGTTTCACATCCAGCTGTAGGAATGATTTATATAAACTAACAGCATTCCCCGAATTTTAGGAACACTCAGTATGCAGTTTGGCAATTATGGTTAACACCAAAGTTGAGCCCTTTTTGCTCAATGAGCCAGAATCTGTGCATTTGGATTTACAAATTCCATCCTAGGTATGCTTGGACTCAGGGAGGGAGAGTTTATATTGGTCATCTCCTGGAATCATTTTAGACACAGGCTTTGTTTAATTTAAGTCCACCAGGAATCTGTCCCTGTTTAGTTATTTATTTTTTCCTTTAGGCAGATCCTTCCAGAGACCTTGATTCTTGGCCGAGTTGGGCAGGTTCTCTGCCCTACTTTTCACAGTTGCTGAGTCCTTTTTCTTTGATGATGGTTTCTTGAAATATTACCTAAATTTGATAGATTGCAAGACATGAAAATGGATGAATGAAAAACACAAATCTATGTTTTCTGTGTGAGATGGTTTTTCATTTTTGTGATATTTTTTTTTCTATCTTTTGGTACTAAAATAATTTTTAAATAAAAGTATGTAGCCTATCGTGAGTAAGATTCTTTGATCCGAGGATCCATTTGCTAACATTATAATTTATTTCCGCAAGTGTTTCTTATCAAGTCCTAAACTCAGTGAGTGCCTCAGGTCTTTATCTTTGCTTGGACAACAGATCTTCTGTTGTCTCTCCTTCATTCTCATGGATTTGAAAAGTATTGTGATACCAGATAGGGAATCACAGCATCATGCTGTACAGCATGTAATCTCCAGATAAGTTTGGGGTTTTTTAATCGGGAATGTTTGAAATATTTTATTTGAATAGCATGATTTATTGCAGTAGTGTCTTTTGCAACAAAGAAGAATTTGTTTGTAAACATTTAGATAAAATTAATAAACATGTAGACCTCAGCTATAAGATGTGTATCTGTATCTAAACCAAGAAACTGAGCAAAGACAACAGAGGTATGAATCTGGTTTTAATGCATAGAAGCAATCATGGCCCTGTACACTTGAGAAATTCAGTGTGAGCAGTAGGAATGACACCCCACCTCTTTCATTAATATGTGCAATTGGTGCAGTCATGTCATTCCCTCACTTGCCTCTGAAAGGTGATCCATCCTTCAGTGTTGTTCTACTGATGTTATAGCTGATATTATGCAAAAAACCTTTTCTCCTTTGAGTGATTATTTTTGCTCTGGCCAAAGAAATATTTGATTTTTTTTATTGGTAACACTGAGCAACAGGGAAAGCCAGCAGCAATCTTTCCTCTCTTACAAGCAAATGGCATTATAGCTGTACTCCAGTGCAAACTCCAAGCTACTGCCTCCCCCACTTTGCCTGCAAATGTCAGTCATTTTGTTACAGAAGCTCAAAATCTAGCATGCAAAACCCAGCAGCTGTAAGAGTCCACTGGAGCTCAAGCAGAACTTGAACCTAGACATGAGAATGGATATGAACTTACACATTGCACGAGTTTACAGATGGGGAAAGCATCATTGCTGGAATCAAGTCATGTTATGTATTCAAACTGGAAGTAAATTTGTATGTGGAACTGCGTGTTTTCAGATGAGATACAAACAAGCTTAAGAGTCTTATTGCTGAACTGTGTAAATGTATCTTAAGCAACTGCAGAAGGGAAGGAATGAAAGCAATTAGCACTGAAAACTGAATATTTTCCATTTCATTCTTCCTACTTTGTCTTTCTATTCCCAATCCCATTCCTTTAATGTGTCACAGTGGGAAACGGTGGGATATCCTCATCTAAAATCATCAAAAATGTTGAGCTGGTTTTTCTTTGTCCAGTCAGAACGGATTTATGCCATTCACTTGATGTCACTCTCACTTGGCCTTCTCTCTGACTATGAATATGTATGGATGGTTATTTGAGGGGTCTTTCTCAAACAAAACAAAAAATCAAAAACTACACAAGGATTCAAATGCTCCCTCCATTTCTTCATGTAGTAGTTCATGCTCAAGTATATGTACAAAGGCCAGTAGCTAGTCTTAAAATAATGTCTTGAAATCTTTTTCAAGTTTTTATCAATCTTCCAATATTTAAAAGCTAGTTTGTAGACCGCTGTTTATGAAATAGCATATTTTTACTGGTGTATCATATTGGCATTTTATCAGTATGTAGAATTGCTTTGTAATTAAAAAGGCCAAAAACAGAAACATTTTTTTTCCTAATTCTGAAAGAATTTTTGCCCAGAAGAATGTTAACCCTGCTGTTAAAAATATGGCTTTTACTCACAGTTTATTTTTTTAGTTTTCTCTGGCCAGAATTATTTATGGAAGTAATGTAGGGGAGGTTTTGATGTCCCTCATTAGGTTTCTTGCCAGTCTGTGCTCATGTTCACTTGTCCATTATGTCTTCACACCATTTCCTTTGTACCTGACTCATCTGTGTTGCAGAAGATTTACTTTGAAATCTAAAATGTTTTGTTATACAATAACAGAGTTTCTTTGTCTAAAAATGTCAAAGAGCCAGGTTTTCTGTTGCTGTATATTATCATATTGTCAATCCCCTTCCTCCTCCTTTCTCCAGCTATACAGCTTAAATTTTCAGGCTTTGTTCACCTAGTCACAAGGGAACCTTTTCCTTCCCTTTCTCCCCTTATAATTATTATTTTTGTCTGTGTTCTGGTTCCAGCCTCATTGCAACTGCACGCAGCAGTGGTGGCAGCTGTGACAGGTGCCTCTTTGAAGCCTGGGAAGCAAATGCATCTAATGAAAGGGCTTGAACACCCTCTCCAAAGGTGTTTGTGGATCAATTCGAACAATTTCATATCTTTTCCATGCCTGTGCTACCCAGTGTTTCTCTTAAGCTTAGTTTGACTTAGCTGCAGAACTTCCCTCCCTCAAGAGATACTGGCTCATGCAGAGGTCAAAGGCATCCTTTGTGAGAGGAATGCTTCAGACCTACTGTGCTTGGGGTTTGATTTTTGACAGATTTCAAATGTAGCCTCCCTGGAAGTGCCCTAACATCAGACCTTTCCCAGATAATGGGAAAGGCAATCAGCAGTTTGTTGGCCAAGCTAAATTATAATTTGTGCTTTTTGTTGTTGATGTTAGTTATTTTTCCTTCCACAACGATGTCTTATGGAAGTTTCTTTTAACAGAGGAAATACATGTGTTGATGGTCTAGAATACCCATCAAAGGCTTGAATCTGCCATGATCAGTGACTTGTTTATAAACAAGATTTCTTATTCATTTCTATATAGTTCTTATCATTGAATAATCAAAGTTCATAAAAGGGAAAAAGCACCCTGGTCCCACCACGTTTCAGTGCAGTTATTCATTGTTTTTGGCTGCTGGTTCAGTCTGATGGTGGCACAAGCTGCAACAAGCCTTGGACCTGTTTCCAGCAGGGTTTTGATCCTTTCAGAGCCTTCACAGGTTCAGTGATCTCTTCCTAGCTGATGGTGGCAGCTCAGCTCATAGCTATTTATGCAATCCATCTGTCTTTAAGGGTTGGGAATTGCTATCCCCTTTTGGTTAATGAGAAATTGAGGTTGTATCAAGTGTTTTGTGTAAGGTAGTGGGGGAAATGGGTAAGATTAGCCAAAGAGAAAGTACACTTCTTAGATTATTTTGTATTTTGAACAGGATATCAACTACTCCTACATCCTGTCTGCCATGCCTGAAGTGTGAGCTTTATATGTGTTGATGGGTTTCTTTTTATCCCACTTTGATATTCATGAGCATAAGAAAAATAAAATAGTATATACTTTTCCTTCTCTTGCTGTTTGTCTTATATAATGTGGCATAAAAATCATCAGACATCCTTTTTCGTTTAATACTTTATTATCTTTACCATTACTCATTGCAAGAATGCTATACCTTTGCCCTTCTTTTCTCAGATTATTTATTTTGTGTGTTTTTGCATTCTAGACATTTCTGAAATGTTTTTAACTCAGTATCCCCAATGCATCCCTGAGATTATTGCAATTAACCTCATTTTCTTCATATGTAGTGTGTGTATGTATTTGTGTGTATAAATATTAACTGAAAATATTTTCATATTCATCTCTGGGGACACCCTGAAAAGAGGGTTATTTTAAGATGTTTTGGCTTTCATTCCTGGTTTCCTAAAAAAAAAATTAAAAAAAAAAAAAAAATCCAGCTGTATCCAGAGCGCCAGCACAAGCTCCACTGGGAGATTTTTATCCAGAAATGCATTTTTGTCACATACTTGTTGATTTTATCCAGGTTAGTAATACACCTAGCTAATTCCAGAGTTAAATATTTTAATTTTCTCTTAACTAACTTAAATTTATCACAGCTGTGTGTAGTTAGGCAAACTTGCTCCACTTATACTCTTGTATTTATTGAGCAGGTACCCCCCAGTGGTAAATAGGGAATGGGATGCTAAAAGGGAGAGAAATTAAAAGTGCAGGTTGCTATGTACAAAGAAGCACATAAAGCCACTTCCTTGGGAGAAATGAGGGAATTTTAGAAAGTTTGACTGCTGCCCAAGACCTCTTTGCCAGAATATTTGACACAGCCCAAGAAATGCATTCTTACTGAAATAGATGAATGTGAAACTGGGAGAAACCTGTGTCAGATGAAGCAGTGACAAAGACTGTGCCTCAGCTTCTCAGCTGGGTAAATGTAGTAAATCATTTCCTAGCGGAGACAAACAGGCACACGACCTGTGAACAACAGAACAGGGGTTTATTTTCCCTGAGCTAGATTGTTTTGCTCAGTGAGGTCTTATGCTAGCTGTAAAACTGTGTGAAAATGACTTCTGGTGAACTGGCAAATTCTTCCAATGTTATGAGGATTTTTTCAGCCCTTCCATGAACTTCGGAGAAGAATGTAACTTGTCAAATCTGATCTACTGCTAAGGAACCCAGAAACATTAGTGCCCTGATCCTCAAAAAACTAATACAAACAGCAAAATGTTCTAGGATGTAGTTACTGTTCAGTTAAAATACAGCTAAAGAAAGCCCCTAATGGTGCAGACATAGAGTCTGAAACAAAGTTGGTTTCATGTATTTCAGTTGATTTGTATCAAAACCTTTATATAGTCTTGCAGTGATTGAAACTGAATTTGGATGTTCAGTGAAGGACACAAATGTAATAAATCCTATTCATTCAACATATGAAACCATTAATAAAGATGTCTAATAAAAATTCTGAATTTGTTCATATTTAACCAGTTTTCTAGAGCTAAGTAGAACCCATACTAGTAATTTGATTATTTCTGCATAAATTGAAAAAAACCTTTTTCCTTCTTTTGAGATGGATTTCTGTTTCATGCATAGGATGTAGGATGAGGAAATCATGTTCCCCAGAATACACAGAACTTTTATATACTCTATTCGTTCTGTCTTACTTGGCTTTAGCCTGGGAAGCCAGGCAACACCTGCTGTGGAGAAAATATCCTAGCTTGAAAAACTTTAAAGACTTCTAAAATCCATATGTCAGGCCTTTGAAATATGTGCACCTTTTATAGTCAGGTGCATGCTTGAGGCAAGCAGAATAAGCATTAAAGTGTTTGTCATGCCATAGTGGATACCATGGGAGTGATATTCAAGGTGTGTGTCATGGTAGAGTGGCCTTGGATAACGCACCTTGTAAAATACATTCTGTGTGTTTCCAAACTTCTGACTTCTGAAAACACACAGAAAGGGATTTCCACATCCCTCTTCTTTTCCCAAATGATTAACGGTGTCTGTATAAAATGGTTGTGAGATGGGGTTAAGGTTAGTAGTAGAGAGGGAGTCCTGGTACCACAGGATGAATGGTTTCTCAGTGGTTACATGATGAACCTGTTGTTAACCTAGTGTTCATTTAATCTGACTCTTATAAGTTTCCTTTTCCTGTACATTAACTACTCATTGCTTTATGAACCTTAGGAATTAGCTTGCATTTATTGTTTAGAGAGAGACTATTATACCTCTCTAAAACCATTTTTCTTCTATGGCCTACTAAATTTGAAATCTATATAGATGGTAAGAAGCAAAATTTTGAGAAAGTTTTCACTCTCAAAAGCACTTGGAAAAAAAAATTAACAAAATATTTTAGCTCTCTTCTTCATTGAAGAAAAATATTACTTAAGCCAGAAAAAACACTGAAATGGTTTACACCTGGTAACACCAGTTTGATCTATGCACTTCAGAGGGATTCCACTTAATACAGTGTTGACTGATTAAGATACCTTATAAAGCTGCTCCAAAATACCATCCAACATGAACAAGCAAGATAGTGCTATCAGAGCAATCAATTCTATTTCCAGCCTAAAAAACTCTTTTCCATTTCCTTTGTGGTATACAAAATGTAAGTCATCTGGATTTCATCCTAGATATAAAAATGGAAAGACCATTTAGATTACAATAATTTACATTATTTTTTTCCATTTAATAATTTCAAGGGTCTTTTGCTTATATGTCAAAAAAACCTTTGGCCACTTAATAAGCATATTTATTCTCTAGACTCTTTCAAAAGTCTTTTTTCAAGACCAAAAAGGAGAAAAAGAAAGTGATGGATTATAACAACCAGATAGAAAATGCTGACATAGTTTAAATCTAAGTGGTTTCTCTCAAGTGTCTTGCTTTAAAGTCCCAAGAATACTTGAATTTTCTTCTATTAGTGCAAGTATCTCAGTGCTTCAAAACTGTCTTGAAAAATCCATCTTTTCCTTTACTTTTCCTCTGTCAAAATGTTTTCAGGGTCTCTGAATGACTTTTGTCCAACAGTCAGTAATTGAATCTGCTATGGAGACAATTCTGCTATTCCTGTACATGGTACAGGCAGTATGATCTGAGATGCTCTGACACTGTTTTACTTTTTCTTTTTTTATGAATACCATTTAAAAATTATTTTTATTATTCCATTTTAGAATCTTTGCCTTTCTTTGTTGTAAGATTTAAAGACATGTACAAGAAGTATGTATTTTCCATAGGTAGGACACACATCCTCTCTCCTGTACTGTTCCTATTCAGAAAATCGCATCTTGCCCTTCATCTGCGTTATCTGGATCTGTGGGACACTCTGCATTGTTTTGATTGGATTTCACAGGAACTATCATTAAATTCTTCAGTCAACTAATCAAATTGATTGCTCACATGAAATGAAAATGATTGCATTTGAGAATGAGATCGATGGTTCTCTGGTCTTAGCACACAACTAAATGGAAAATACAAAACTGTAAATAAAAGTTTAAGTTAGTATGTGAAAGTTCTATTCATGGCTTCATATAGAGACAATTTGTGCACACGGTATCTAATTATATGCTTGAGTCACAATAAAATAAACTTGAGAAAGGCTGAGCAACAGCATTTTCTGTCTAAAATAGGAAATAACTATTTTGCTTCATCCAGACTCAGACTTAACTTTCAGTCCCTAAGAGTACCTTTTCTGTTTCCATGCAGAGCTTCTCCTTTCCTCCAAATGTTATCTATTTTTACAATGCCTTGAGCTCAGAAATAGACATTGCCATTTTAACACCGGAAACAGAATTTTTAAATATAACTACTGTATGAGGTATGGCTAACAAGTCCGGGCCCTGCATAGTTTTAAATTCAGTTCTTTACCCTGTAAGAATGACATCATATGTGTTTCTTAAATGATATTAGCAATATTTTTTTGTCCGCCTTATTGAAAACCTGCATGAAGGCAGTGGTACCACAATACTATGAATTTTCACTGCATCTGACTGCTTGTCTTTTAACATTAGAGTCACTGTAGTGAAGTAACTCCAGTTATTGAAAAGCAAAAATAATGCTTAATGATGCTGATCATACTGTGATACAGGGAAGCTGAGACAAAATTTGGAAGTGTTAATAGGCAGCTTTATCATTCAAAAATGCACACATTTAGAAACAGCAGATAAAAATGAATTGTGGCAAATGCCTATTTCTATTAATCCCCCTTTGTTTTTTAATATAAATTTAATGCTCTTTACTAGGTGTGAAAAAGCTTAACAATGCCACAGCACAAAATTCGTATTCATATTCCAAGCTAATTAACATATTTCTTGTGCCTGTATCTTTGCACAAACAAAAAGGATATTGTGAAGGCTGGTTCATGGAGAGATTACAGAGGAAGGAAAAAAAAAAAAAAAGAAGAGATACTGAGCATTCTTTGCCCAGTGGTATCCTGCACAGCTCAAAGGTATACAACTCCAGCATCTGATAGAAAAGACTGAGGATGGGTAAGATCAAAACAGCCACATCATCAAAGTGCAGCCAGAGCAGAGCAGCTAATTGCTGCACATCCCCCCACGCTGCAATTAGTGACAGCAGCAGTGGGTCTCCCCACCAGCCTCCAGCCTCATGTCTCTTAGGGGATGCATCCCATCACACAGCCAAGGCAGAGCTGGAGGGAGGAACATGTGGAAGAAGCTTGCAGGAATCTGTGGTTCTTAAGGAATTATTCGTGCTTCCTAAACAACTCTAGTTTGTTAGTTTGGCACATCCACGGTAGGGTGTAAGTTCTAAATGCAAATCTGCATCTACAGCTGCTGGTTTTGTTATGAAAGCTCTATAGTGATATTTTCATATGATAGTTGCATTTATTCACACATTTATTGCCACAGCCTTTACCTTTTGCTATGCTAAATATATTTCTTTGCCACCCAAGGAACAGCATAGTTTTAGAGATTAATATGGGTCTTTATTCATGCAATTTAGATTGACCCTGGTGGGAGCCTTCTGGAAATGGCCGGTATTTCCAAGGTTGATTTTGCATTTTACTCACTACCAGGAGTAGGAAATGATGGCAACATATAACCAGAACCTCTGGAAGCAGTTACCCAGAAGTATCCCTTGCAATGCATCCAAAGGGACCATCCCAGGAGGCCTCAACCATCCTTCCCAAGAGCAGTTTTTCACTGATCCTGTAACACTTGTACCCTGTGTGGGCATTGGGGTTGACCAGGACTGGTGGTTGTGGGGTGAGCTTATTGAGGCCTTCCAGTACCTGAACTGCTGCTACACGAGAGCTGGAGATGGATTTTTTACAAGGGCATGTAGCAATAAGTCAAGGGCAAGTGGCTTTAAACTGAAACAGGAGAGATTTAGATTACATATTAAGAAGGAATTCTTTATTGTGAGAGTGGTGAGGCACTGGAACAGGATGCCCAGAGAAGCTGTGGAAGCTGCCCCATCCCTGAAAATGTTCAAAGCCAGGCTGGATGGGGCTCTGAGCCACCTGGTTCAATGAAAGGTGTCCCTGCCTCTGGCAGAGGGGTTGGAACAAAGTGATCTCTAAGGTCCCTTCCAACCCAAATCATGCTACGATTTTCAATATAGGTCTCATTGGGTCCAAGTAGCCCTGGTACAGCTCCATGGTATCCTGAACCCCATCTACTGGTCCCCTCAAGAGGCTCTGTAGGTATAGAAACACATTTCTTCCATAGAGGCCTTCATGTTTATATGTGCAGGATATGCCTCCGAAAGGAACTATTCATTAGAAAATGGCAGCCTTAGGTTTTCAAGAGGACTTTGGGCATATGCTTCCCTTGGTCAGTAAAAAATACAGTCAGTGATTTAAAAAAACCCAGCAGAGTTACTAGCTCCAACCTTCTGCAGCCTAAATATCTCCAGACAATTCCTTGAACAAATGAAAGCAGTCCTTGCCCCTCTCCCCTACATCTTAGTTTTGTATCCCTTCTGACTCTCTTGTGTTTGTGCACTCAGCAGCAGTTAGGATCCAGCTTGTAGGAGAGAGAGTCTCACAATTTTTGCTCATGTAAATCATGTCAGTAGCTCAAGGATTAATGCTGTATGTGTTGAAGACAGGATCAGACTCAAGCAAAGGTAATGTGCATGTGTAGGAGCTTGAAAGCGTTTTCCTAATCAATACCTGCATCCGATGGTTCAGGGAGAAACACCTGGGTGCTGTGGTGTCACATGGACTACCTTGAGCACAGCTGGTGCATGTCATAAATTTAAAGAACTGATGCAGGCAGAACATCGTTTGACAAACCAAAATAACTTTTTTTGAGAAATAGGCAGCTGGGTATTTGGTGTGTTAAGGTAACAAAGCAGAAGTTCAAATCCATCACCCTTATAGCAACATGATCCCTTTGGCAGAAAGCTCAGTTACACTCTGAGTATTTATGTATATAATAATGTTATTCTTGGACTACAGACATCAATTCTGCTTCTGTGTGTGGATTATCTCTTGAATCCTCCAAATTAATCCTATGGCAGCAGCTGAGAGAACCATGGTGCATCAAGACTGCTATTGCTCTGAACAGCTTGTTGGTGTGACCCTTGACTTTTCCAAATATGTCACCACTGTGTCTGGCCGCTTCCCTCTCAAACAGGTTCTGCACAGACTCTGTAACTCTTAGAACCAGCTAGTCCAATCAAGCCCACAGCTCCTTACAGCAGCTCTCCAGAATGTCTCTTTATTAGTGTAATGACCTTTCCCTAATCTTTTTTTATCACTATAAGAATTTAATTTATTTTATTATTTCACAGTTGGAGGCAAGATATGCATATAATGCAAGACACATAATGATTTTACGGCAAAGGAAGGGTTTTATTTTGAATATATGCTATTACAGCTTCATATATTTTGTGAACAGTAGTACAATGGAATATCTTTTCTGACTCAAAAGTGGGATGGTATCCTCCTTAGAAGAACTTTTTAATATGTATTTCAGTTTATTACTTAAGGCTGAGGGGAACAGAGATGTGTTCAAACTATATTGTTGTTGACTAATACTCCAAATTGATGTAAGCAGTGCTCTGCTAGACCTCTCATAGATATGGGATATCTGCAGCTTTCTCCGTTTCCCAGAATAGAAACCATGAGACAAGGAGATTGTATCAAAGGCAAGAGTAGACCCTGGGCCTTTTGAGTGCCAAAAATACACTCTATTTACAATAGTATCCTGCTTCAATAGAATTGTATTCATTATTATCATCTCCGTAAGAATTCACACCTACTTGGTTTCTGCTCCTTGACTGAATATGCATTTTAACATTTTCTCTCATGTGCCTCCTTACAAGTACTGGAACATTGCTATGCGGTATTTCTGACTTAAGAAAGTGATGGGGTCATTTGCTTAGCAGGTAAATATTTGGACTGACAACAGTCTCAAAATAAGTTATACTGATTTTGTATAAGAGCTGAATTTGGCTATGTGATTAAAATTCTTTTACTTCTGACATGAAAGTTACTGGCAATGACGTATCTTAAAAGAAAAAGGGAAAATATTTCATTTTAAAAGCTAATAACAAATATTTGCTTTATTTCTTCCTCATTACATGATTGAATATCCACCCTAAATAGACTAGCACTAACTATGTGTCTATAAAGAAAAATATAAAACATGAATATCAGATTTATTCATCTGGATTGTGGAGAAGACACAAAAGGACAGTTTCCCCTTGTCTGTAGATACTTTGGGAATTTCTAGGCGTATATAGCATCATACTAAGATGTTTTCACTACCCTTGGGAAGAGAATAATGCCTCTCCACTCCTTTTATATTTATTGTTCACTGATTAACTGCCGTAGAAATAAGAGTGACACTGTACATGTTCATTTAGAACAATTTCCCTGGAGCCTTTTGCTCTATGTTTTATATTCCCCGACTTTACCTACATCTGCAAATACTTTCCTTGATGAGCAACATATCTCTGCATGTGTTCTTGCCTTCACTGTAATCTCTCTTCTTTTCTGTAATTAAGTAGGTCATCATTCAGCACAAATAACTGTTCCTTTTCCCTGTCCTGATTCTTTTCAAGTTGCTCTGAACTTGCAAGAAAATTTCTGCCTTTCTAAATCACTTCCATTTTAAATGTAGATTTCTTGTAGAGAAAAAAAAATCACTTCTTTTATATATATGTATATATGTAGTAAGGAAAAGCCTTCAAGGACAGGATGCTAAGGTACTCTTTGTGAATCAAGGAAATTTGGGAGGAGGGTGGGAAGGAAGATAAGTTAGTTTTTGTTTTCAGAAAATAGGAAGACAATTTTTCATCTGAGTTTCTCATGGAAACAAAGAAAACTGGAAACAGCTTCTATAGCTGGATAGAATGAATGTGGTCAGTCTGTTCTCATCATTCAGTGACTGTTCTTTCCTAATTTCCTTTAACCATAATGTATTCTGTGAACAAGTGTTTCTTTAATGCACTTATTTTACTGATCAAAGATAAAAACTTACTCATTTTTTATCTATTGCTGTCGCATCACTTCATAAGGTAAAAATCCTAAAATAGCCCTGATATAAACTTGATTCTTTATGCATGGATCTCTTTTATTACTAATAAAATACATTGTGAACTTTGTGAAAACTATACAACTATAGAAACTTATAAGAATGTGAAGTGCTTTGACTTCTAAAAGTAAACTCGAAGAAAGTGTGGGTAGTGTTAGAGTTTTTAGTAAGCCTCTTGCCACGAGGGCATGCCAGATACATACTGCCACATTATGCAAATTTGTCATTGTGATTTACACTCTTTAATGACCTCAAGATGCTCCAGATTTACTTTTAGATGCACACAGACAATAAACGAAGAACAGTACATGGATGAAATTAGGCCAAAAGTCAAGATACATCAAAGCAACATGAGTGACAAATATGAAACAGTCAGGCAGCATCAGTCTTCCTAGAAGTCCAGCTATGTTGAATCAATATAAATATTTGATGTGATAGAAAAAAACAAATGCCCAGCAGCAGCAATATTTTCCTTAAGGAGGTAAAGTCCAGCTGTTGTTTCTTCCTGTCTCCCAAGCATAATGTGCAGTGGCTTGGTGTGCTTGGGATGAAAGAAAGCACAGAAATGTCCAGAATAGACAGGAAAGAAGGGAGATGTTTCAGCCCATTAAAATTAGAGCTTTGTTAGGTCATTTTTATGCTGCAATCAGAAAAACTTGCTGTTTCAGATTTAAATACTATGCTTACTCTATCTGTAATGTAATCATTGCTTAAATGATCTTAGGGTAGGAGACAACTTTTAAATCTCAGATATATAAAATATTTTTCTGGCCATCATAATTTTACCAGTATTAGGTTTTTAAATAGTTATGAATGAAGATTGGAAGGTAAACCCTCTATAAGAAGCAGTTAACAAAAGGCTGGAGAATGGTGTGCATACCTAGGTTATTCATCCTAGTACAAATAATCAGCTAAAGTATAATATTCTTTGAGCCAAGAACTATTTTTAAAACAAGTCTTTTGAAGTTGAAGATGGTTTCCCATTAAATTATTTATTCTTTTGTTAAATCAGGCAGTTCAGGCAGAAATTATGGCTGTAGTTTTGCCAATGGAATAAGAAAGCCCTGCAATCCAGACCATTCTCAAGTCCTGTCGAGATGTTGGGTCATAACCTGGAGAAGGGACAGTGAAAGAAAGCACCCTCAGTTCAAGAAGCTTTCACGTTCACCTGAGCAGAAAATTTCAGTTTCCACATAGCCATTGCACAAACCTAAGTTCAAACTAGGTCAGGACTGTAAATGACTGTAATAACTGATCTTTGTTTTCTCTGAAATGGTTCATCCATAGCAGCTTCAACATATCAGTAGAACAGCATGAGGAAGCTGTTATCTGTACAGCCTGTCTTTTGTGGCTACAAGAGATCGGTACTCACAACTAACCAGCAAGCACCTTTCGGCAGCTCTAGATTCACTTGGGGTTCCTCATTCAGCCTCACTTTAAATGCAAAGCTTTTCTGATATTCTGGGAGCCTGCGACTGTCCAGCACACATGAGCCAACTGAGTTTCAAGATGTGAAGTAGGAGCTGACACAGTAACTCTTTTTTAATTTCTGTTCCATACACTTGAGCATTAACCGAAATGTAGCAACAAAAAGCTGTTGCTACTCCCACCTCTAAAGGTGCTGGGGAAACAAAATTACATCAGTTGATTTCTACTGCTGTCCTCAAACTAGGACCTCTGTCACTCTCTGAACAGCGTCAAGCTTGACCTCCCATTTTACAGCTAATTCCCCTTAGTCAGGTCAAGAAAATATTTTTAATCTCTCCTTTGATCTCTCTAGCCCTATGGTTATGCATGATGGAGGAACTGATAGCTCATGAGGTAGAATTATTACTGTCAATGGAAGGAAAATGGTGATTTTTTCTAAAATTTTTATGATGGAATTGTTAGGATATGTGTTTTATAGTTAGTTTTTCTTTGAACGCCTGGTTGTCATTTTTGAGTTTGGGAAATGGCATGGAGCAAAAGAATGCTGAAATAGTTTTTTCTAAATAAATTAATGGAAAAGTGGGAAATAAGTTGCAGGTTTAGAAGCTTCATAAGGGATGATTATTGTACAGTATATATAAATAAATTGATTACATGGCTACTGAGTGTTGGGGGTTTATGAGGGCCATGGAACCTTATTCAGAAGCAGCTCAGTTGGGTTTTGTGGGGCTTGATTCAGCAGCATGATGAATTCAAATCCAACACTTCTGTGTGCTTAAGTTGCTACAGATTCTATTCTGTTTTGTTTACTGTTTTTCCTCAGTCTTAATCAAATGAAAATAGCCTTGCTTGTTTTCAACAGCACATTGAACAGCTTTTGTCAATATTAATTTTCTTTTACAAAGGCCAATTCCCAGTTTGATTTCTTTGCTGAAATATTTAGCAGCTTTCACCCTAACCTGTTGCCTTCTCCCTTTTCAGCAACCACTTCTCTAGTGCAAAGTATTGAAAGCTGGGTGATTTCCTTTCATCCAGATCCTGTCCTTTTTGTGTATATGCTTATTAAAAAGAGCATCATGGCCACCCATTCCCCCTCAGCTATGTCCAAGTGGGAAGAGGGTTAAGGAATATTTGGACTACGTATGTAGGACTTCAGTGTGGTCCTTCACAGTTTATGGGCTCTGTAGTCCCATCCTTGCCAAGCAGTCAAGCTGACTGTAACTGGGGAATATTTTTATTACATGTCATGATTAAAGAAAGAAGGAACCTGGTGTAAAACAATTGTATGAATCACAGCTCAGTGAACAATCAAAACAACTTCTTTGGGAACTGCTGTTTAAAAAGGTGAGAATATTAATTTTGAAATTCCTGACAGTTGTTACAGCTGTCATGCCAAAACAGTTCTAAGTAATAAAAGTAAACATGGTTTTGTTTGTTTGTCTGTAATGTTGCTTGTCACTAGACAGCTAACTTATTTGGGAGAGGTGAATCATCTATCATATCTTGAATCAGCACAATCTCAAGCATATTTTTTTAATTCATATATCCATCTATAGCATGACACATCTGAAAATCATCAAGACTGTGTATGGTATGGCAAACAGAGCTTTAATGAGATGTGTCAGAGCTGCTATCACATAGCCTGGTTAGAAAATGAGCACGTTCAGCATACGTACAATTAGGCACCATTTTGTTCTGCAGTAATACCTTATCCACATGTCTCTGCATGAGAGTGTTTTGGCTGGGAAAAAAAAAGGCCAGGAATGATTCTTTTTTAAATCTGTCAAGTGGATGTTTGGTGTAATTTGGGAAAAGGGAGAAGAGCTAAAAGAAAAAAGTCTTGTTAATGAGATGTTTTTGAAGTTAATTTACCTCTATTAAACAAAAAGGTGTAAACATGTACAAAGTTCTCTACTATGACACAAAGCACATTTCAGGTTAAAACTATTGTCTATTTTAATAAACTGTGGACTCTTAATAAATGTAATACAGTGAGAAATTATTCTACAAATCATTTTTTATTTAATTATTTTTATTAGAGAGAGTCAGGGATATGCTGGGATGTGCAAGAACGGAGTTTAATTTCTGGCTTTTTGACAGTCTTGAATAATAATGGGAAAGATAATTAGAACAAGAACCTAAAGTCAATGAAAATATTGCCAGTGATTATAATGGGATCAGAATTTGGTCTGTTTCCCTTTCACAAAATGAAGATATAACAGTGCTTACCAGTCTCACATGGGAGTCATAAGAATGAAAACATTCTAGTAAAAATAATGTGGGTCAAGTTATTACTAAGAAGATATGTAATACGTACCTGGTTATGACTGAGAGATTCAACAATCAGATCAGGTTACCGAATTTTTTTTTTTCCGTAAATGAAATGGAGGAAATCTCTGGGGTTTCCCTCAGAACAGAATTTAAAAGTTGTAGAAAACTAGTGCTCCTGCAGGGTCAAAACTTAATAACAAAAGCAGCATACTGGCTACTGCAAAACCACAGTGTGAATGCAGAATAGGCCTTTGCATTTAAATTTTGGTCATGAAAGCCAATGAAAACTTCTTTTTTCTTTGTTTTCCAGAACTGATATTTCTTTGTTATTCTCAAGCCATCTAAAAGATTTATCTCTACTTTCCACACACACTGCTTAAAATTTCTTTAAGAAAGCAAGAAAATATTTCCCCTCTACAATGGTTTCTTGATTAAAACTCCAAAGACAAAACATAAGATCATGACCTGGATTAAGTATTATCCCTCTGTCCTTCTTCAAATTAACATGAAAGAAGAAAGAAAACATTAGCATGTTAATTTGGAGAAACAAAATATGAACAGGAAGGTGTTTACCACCACTGCTTTTTGTTGTGAGGGAAAAAAAAATTACAACATCTGGGACTAAATGTTTTCAATTATAGTGGATTGGAGTATATGGTCAAACTGAATTCAATAAAATGGAAAACAGGTTTCATGGCAGCAGAAATGAGTGAAAGGGAGAAATCTTAAGCTGAAATGCATAGAATATGGCAAAGCAATCATTCATAAACAATTTTTTTTAAAAAGAAGTAATGTTCATGCACTCTGTGAAGAAATTTTAGAGCTGGCATACTATTAAGAAAGTTTAGAATGCATTAAGAACGCATTTTACACACCCTGAATAAGTTTTCTTTTTAGGTTACCATGGTGTTCCTTTACCTCTTCAGTATGAAGTAATATGTACATTAATTCCTAATTAGAGAGGGAGCAAGTGTTTTTATTTCTGTTTCTCCTTTTTAAAAGCCTGTCTTCAAGTTGCCTGCAGGAAACAAGTGTAGAGAATATGGATAAGACAGAATTCTACCACAGCGATTTGTTAATATGCCTAAAGAAATAAAATTAAAAACAAAATAACACCCCAATTTTCCTCTCCCAATTCATTTCTCAAGGGATTTTGTGACTTCTTTGGTTTCATCTTGGTTTTTCTTTCAAAAGCCAACACAGTGAATTTCTCATAATATTGCAGAAAGAGTTAATTAAATATTTACATAAAATTAAGGAATGGCAAATGAAATAAGAATGATCGTCCAGGCCTTGGGCAATATTTGGCCAAGTTCAGGTAGCCAAGCTCTTCAGTATTTTCTAATTTTTTAGCTGAAAAAAATTTATTTTCAGACACTGTTTCTGGCTTTGTCAGAATGACAAATGCCGTTTTAGAAGGATGTCTGTACTTTCTGTAGTTTAAAAATCTTGTAAAGTCCTGCATGTTCCCGGACAGGGCCATACTGAGCCCCTCTGAGTTCAGTGGGAAGCCACCTGGGAGCAAGGGTCCCTCCTTGGCACTTTTTCCCTCCTTTCCCAGCGTGGAAGATCAGTCGGGAAAAAGTGCAGAATAAAGAGTTGGTCTTACCCATAACATCTTGCTGACACCTGGTTAAATAACTGAGTAGCTTATTTAAACCAGCAGGAAGCGCAGTTTTTTCTTTTAATTCCGTTACTTGAAATATGTAAACTGTTGCTGGAGGATGTTGTTGATGCTGAATGCATGGGCTCAAAAAGGAATTAGGGAAAAAAAAAAAAAAACAAACCACAAACTTGTGTAAGGTTCCCCTTAGAATACAGCTCAGATTTCTGATTGTCAAAAAATGCAAAGAGTAATTTAGGATTTCACCCCATTTGACTTGTATGAACACTAGTCAAGATCACATGTAGTTTCCACAGTTTAAAAGCTGGGCAGCACATTTTGGTCTCTTTTTAGTCCCTCTGAGTACATCTTTCCAGCAAATGTCATCTTTTTCTTCCAGGAGGTTAAATAGATTATTCAGGGCAAGAGGAACTGTCCTTCACCATCCTTCTCTGTTAGCCAGGCAGGTTAACTTGTCTGGCCTCCCTCTCTTTGACAGCTTTGGGTGGTTTTTTTCTTCCCAGAGAACAGAAGACCAGCAAGCTACTAAAGCATGTTAATAATATGAGTTTGTGAAAACCTGTGCAGTCTTTCCTTTCACACACAGATACAGAGAAGTTTTTGAAGCAAGGAAAAACCTTCTTCAAAGCTTTATTCTCAGGAAAGATTGAGCCTTCCTCTTTGAATCTTGCATTCTTGTCATCCCTGCTTCACTATTGGTCCCTGTTTCTATGGCAGTCTCAGATACAATTTTTGTTAAGACACCCACCCAAACTTCCTTCTTGATTGAACTAATCTATTTCTAATTATTACATTTCTGTCTATTTCAGGGATGAATAAACCTGGCCACTGCAACAGGGCTTAGTTCTTCCCCATTTAGTAGCTTGTTCTTTGTTCCTTCATTAAGAACTGTTGATATGATCCCTTATCTCTTCTACTTCATTACTTTTGATTTTATCTTTATGAAGCTATGTCAGGTAGTATCACACAAATCCGCTCAGATGAGCCTGGTATTTATGGGTATTGATACAAACACTTAACTGCCTCCACCAGCTTATTAAATTAATCTGAATTTTGGCATATTTCACTTGTGTTTGCAATAAAAAAAAATTAAAAGAGGGCTGTGGAATCAAATTTACAAAATTTAAGAGAGGAATGCAAAGAATGCACAGCAAGGTCTCCTATGACACAAATGGTAAAACAAGCCCATACTTTTTTTACATGCCTTTTAACAAGCTTCAGATCATGATGCTTCTCCAGCATAAATCATTTAAAAAGTGCTTTAACTCACAGAAATTGTTTAATCCATCAATAAAATACTGAATTGTTTTATTCACCTCTAACCTGTGTGTTATGCTTTGTCTTTAAATTGAACTAATCAGTTATCTTCTGTGTTCATCACTTTCCCCATTCCTAAAGTGGGGCTAATGCTTTCCTCTTCAAAATCTCAAGACTTAATTTATTAAAAGCAATTTCAGATCCTCAGGCTGAAAGCACTCTAGCAGTGCTATGCATTTTTATTATTAAAATATTTGTAATCAAACCTTTTATCCTGGGCAACAAAATGCTCTTCTCTTAATGGTGATTTCATCTTTTGTTAAGACAGTTTAAGGAAATAGCAGTCAAAATCCTGAAAGAATTACCATTGCATGTGTTTCTGCCACAAGGTGGTGATGGGATAGCTGAGCCCATCATTCCACATGTTTGGTGAACGTTGTGTGATGACAGTGAGTTAAATGCTAAGACCTTGACAATCTGCATATATAAAACAAATGTTTTCATAATATGAAAATTAAGACCATTCTTTTCTCTCAAGATTGCATAATTCCAAGATCATCATCCATCTGTGTATATCCTTTATTTTTTCTTTTCACTTACTTTAATAGCTTTATTTTGCAACTTAATGTTTTTCCACCAGCAGGTGAAAGCATTCATAAATCTGTCACAAACAGTTGCCAATGAATATTCATATCTGAACTGTCTGACTGCAGTTCTGTGACATTTTTATTTGATTCTAGGGGGAGAGCAAACTTAGACGTGCTTCTTATTTCCTAATGTATCCTGACCGATACCTCAGCATTGTACTGTTGAGTAAATTAATGTAATTGGTAACCCTAAACTGCTAATTTAGAATATAAGCATACATGAAATGGTTTAAGAATAAAATGCCTGACTATGAGAGAAAGGGGAGCTACAAACTGTTACTCACATTTTTTTCTAGGTTGGCAAATAACTGGGATCTTTTAAAGCCAAAAGCTCCTACTGTTCAGTCACAATACTTGCCCAATTACTGGATTGTTTATCTGTAACATGGAAGAAGAGAGGCAGTCAAATATTTCTATTTAGTTTGTCTCAATTATCACTCCAGTATTTTTTTTTATTCTCTACTGGCTTTGTTATTCAGTCATCAGAAGAAAAGTGAAGGCTTGTAGTAGCTCCTTATAAACCAATGTTTTGGCTGCGGTTTTTACGAAGTAGCTCTTTTATCCTTAAAATTTGTTGTGCTCCTTGCTATGAGCTCAGTTACATATGACAAAATAAGAGTGTGTCATTTCTTAATTTTTTTTATTTCCTTCTCCCAGCACCAGTCTCTAATCTGTGCTTACCTAGAAGGAAGCAAGAATCTTCATCATTTTTTCACCCTTTTCTCTCTGCATAGTTTACACATTGATGCCACTTCCACTTTTTTCCTAATTGGACTTTATGGTAGGAGTCAAGGGAGAATTTTAGAGAGGTTGGATTTTTACATCCCCTAAAAATCAATATTTGAGCACTTACCTTCCAGTAGGTGTCTTTGGAAATCTAAGCATCCATACTTTCTCATAATTAGGCAAAAAAACAAAGTTACTGTAAAAGTAGGGAAGAAAAATATGCTGTTTTCCTTCAAGCAGTCCTGTGAAATCACCCTAAAAATATGCAGTGCCATTAATCTGTGGAGAGATAAGATCAAAATTAATGCTTCAACACACTTGAATGAAAGACACAGTTTGTAGGCAATTAATTGTATTTGAGTGTGGTTTGAGTCCCTCACAGAGGAAACATTGTGTAGCCCAGGCCATGGGGTTTACATCACTGACGAAGGGTACAAATTAGTCTTTTAATAGTAACCGTACCTAGAAATGGTTGGCAGCCTACTGAGCTCTTCAGTTGTGAGTTATTATTGCAAAACCATGAAAGTATTTTGACTCTGAAGTTGATGCAATCCAAGTTACAGTGGTGTTTTTCAAGGAAGTCTTCCAGCTGTGCTGCAGGATGTGTTAGCCCTAGTTAAAGAGGTGTGACATGACTTACACCTTGAATATTAAGTATCACGGGCCAAATCTCAGAATTTATCAATCACAGGTAATGTAGAGATTGTGAATCATTTATTGAATTCATCTCAATATCAGTAACAACACTTAGCTCTAAATAAGCTTAAAATTAAAAAAAAAGTTTTCTTTCTGCCTCTCGGGCAGGTCCTCATCATCTTGGAGAACCTGGCAGCTGGTGAATGAAACTAATGCTATTCATTAGCTGTTTGGAAGGCTAAGTCAGTTTTAAAAACAGAATTATAGCTACTGGGTCAGTTAGGCATTGCTGAAAATTAGATCTAAAATTAAATCTGTAAAATCAAAACTACGTTCATGAAACAAGAAAATAGGATTCGAAAGCTTCCAGCATCTGGAAGAGGCAAATCAATCCAGCTGATGTTGCATGAATGCTTGGTAGCAGTTTTGCATAACTTAACTGGGAATGCACATGTGCATGCATTAGATTTCCAGTTTCAGTCATGAAGAATAACAATGTGTTTTCTAGAAACAGGTTTATGAATAAATGCAAAACCTGCAATTCTTCTCATGCCTAGAATGGGGAATATTTAAACTTACCCAGGACAGGAAACACAGGGTTAGAGGAAACAGATTGACACCAGCATCTGATTTGATCAATCACTTTTGTTCAGTCAGGTATTCAGTGCTGCTACCTATGCACCAATGCCCAAAATCAGAAGGAAGTCAAGATGTTTCAGAAAAGTTTGTCTGAATGACATAGATTTCAAGGTTTCAGGGTAGATTTACAAATAAATGTAATTTGTCCCCAGCTGAGCACTATTTGCTGATGACAAAGTTATTCTCTGCAGAAGGATTTTTCTGAGGTATTCTGGTGGAAGGTGGTGTTTTAGGAGGGATATGATCTTTGTGTAGTTCCATACAACTTTTCAAGGCAATTGGAGGTGTGTGTTATCTTAGTAAAATAAGACTGGGGTTTTTTTAGTGAGTATGTTGGAGGGAGTTTTTGTTTGTTTGTTCTCATTTTTGTTGGGTTTTTTTCATTGGTTTTGTTTTGCTTTTTGTTAAATTGGTTTTTTACTATCAGCAGGATGGAATTTTATTTTTAAATAATCATGAACAAAAGGAGTTTCACCCTGAGAATAGTTTGGGTCAGGGTGTCTTATCAATCAACTCTGTTTTTCCAATTAGTCTGTGAGAATCTCAAACCTGGATCTTCCTGTCCTTTTATGCTCTAGTAGACCCAGTTAAAATCTGAGGCTCATAGAATACCTCCCAAGTTATCAGCATTTTCCATAGTATTATAGCATGTTTTGTTGACTCTCATATTAACGCTGTGAAAGAGTAACAATATTGATTATTGATAAGTCATTCATTTTTCAGGAGCAAAGGACCAAACTAATGCTTTCTATATCACACTGTAAAAGTTGATTTCTTAGAACTATTCAGATTATTATACATAGAGAATTAAAAGTCTATGGGAGACCAGGGAAAAATACTGTAATTTCCAATTCAAACTTGTACAGAGTGCCAAATTCCAGTGAATTCCAAATACAGCTCTTCTGTCCTATATTAAATTGTTATATGAAAATTTGGGATGCCACTCTTGATTGGATAATTACTAGTCTTATGTTAACTCCATTTTTCTGTAACAAAATAAGCCGAGCATGGCAAATAAAGTATGATGAGGGAATATTTGTGTAAATAAGTTTCTAGGGTTTTTCTCTTGTGTAGCTATTTGGAACTCTGCCATTTCGTTCAAGAAAATGTTTGTGCCTCCTAAAAGCTTATTGAATGATTATCCATGTAGAGCAGCAAAACTCTAGGAAATCAGAGACAAGACAAAAATGAATTTAGAGAGAGATCAAAGTCATGGCAATACTTAATTCATAAGGATACATGCAGAGAAGGCAGGACTTGTTTATTGACTAATACAGGATATAGATTAAACACAGAATTCTATTGTGATGAACCATTTAAAGAGATCTATTCCTTTAATAAAAAAAACAAAAAGGGTGTCCAAAAATTTTGAGTCAAAACCAAGGTGGTGTTATGCACAATGCAAGGCTAGATGGAATTCCAGAGCAGCTTCTTAGCCAAATGTATGGATCTTGAACCTTACCAGTGCTAGAATGTATTTTTTTCAGTAACATTTGAATCAACACTTCAAATGTACTGTAATTCCAGTTTAGTTACCTTTTCCTCTTCTATGTGGTCTGCAAAACACAGGGTAAGTTTTGAGCAGATCCGTTCTGTTAGGCTTCACCAAGCAAATTGCACTGTAATAGCATCTATTTGATCTTTCAGTACCTAAAAACTGCCTAGAGGCTACATGTTTCACTTCATTTCATTGGATCAAAGAGAGGGAAGTCTAGGGTTTTCAAAGCACATCCAGACTCCAAGTGGTGAAAAGTGTTCTTTTGATTTCAACCATCCAGAACAAGCAGTGCAGATTTAGTGTGAACCCCGTTAGTCACCACACTCTGTTCCATTTAGTAGTCAATGATTGTCTTTCCAAAGTAGTAGGGTTATAAATTTGGCACAGACAGCTCACTATTACACTCTGTAGATATTTAACAAGGTTCATATAAATATAGGTTTGATTTTAATTACATCCTGGGTTTATGCACAATTTTTTCCTACGGAAGAAACAGACTTCAGTGAGTGGAAGATGTGTTCATGATGTGCTCTCTGCCTGACGTTGTTAATTTGAGAGGATTGTGAGTCTCAGTACAGTAGAAGTCCAGCTTGAGTATTATCATGTAAGATCACTTTGCACTAGCAGTGGAAGCAGTAGCATTTACTCTCTTTCCTCTGGTGTCTATCCATCTTTAAAAGTCAACCTTGGGAAAGCTCTAGCAACTGTGGCGACCCTAGGAACTGTGGTGTTTGAATCTGAGTCTGAAAGAAAAGAGCTTTTTTAACCCAATATCATTTCTGCAATGAGAAGCTTTAAGATGCCTGAGAAGAACATTAGAAAATGGCCTTCCCTCTGTTTCACTCCAACCTTCTAAGAAAAGTTTAGATTTAATAGGTGAATTTTCAGTGGTAAGCAGCTATGGTGATTTTTAAATTAAAACAATATTTCAAACTGTAACTCTCTGCTGAAAAGTTCAGCCACAATATTGTCCTTTAAAAACCCAAACAAATTGCAAGAAATTTAACTCCTTTAAACAGCTCTACTTTGTCAGAAAGATGACCTGCATGATCTAATATAGTTTGAGCTCAATTATATCTGCTGTTCTTTGAGTACATTCGCTTGACCTTTTACAGTTACTGTATCATGAAGTAGTTTTTGGTTGCTTAAACTATATAGGATCCAAAACTGACCAGTAGCTTTTAGGAAAATTTAATATCCAATAGGTTTTAATCATAAAGGTCAAGGAAATACTAATACTATGTTGTAATCATCAATAGTTTTTCATTTAAATCAGTTTGAAATAGCTGCTGAATTTTTAATTATTTTTCTTTGAGCATTTGCAAATGTGCATCTCTGAGACAGTTAGTTTGAGCTGTATGCTACGTTTCCTGTCTGGGTTTAACCTATTTCTATTCAACAGCTATGTGGGCTAGACATGCAGCATAACCATTACAAAAGTTTACTCTGGAAAAGGAGTGGCATATAAGAAAAGTAACAGAATTTTGCATGTTTAATTAGACTGAATTAAATAGCTGTCAGAAGAGGATAATTTACAGAAAGTGAGTAGCAGCACCTGCACATCTGAACAACTACTCTTCATCCCATGAATTTCTTGAGAGTCTGATCTAGTTCAGTCATTTAGCAAATGAGTTAATCACTCAGCCATTCCTCCTGGTTTTACAAGAGAGGATGACTGAACTGACCTCAGCTATGTAGCTAGAGCAAAATCTCGTTAGCAACTTGTTTCTTTGTGAAATGTGTTCCCTTTGCTACCTTTTAATCCATCACTCCAACACTCTGAATTCTCTAGGAATTAAAAACTGCTGCTGAGCCATCATAAGAAAAATATATTTCAATAAAATTATTTACCAGGAAAAAAAAATAGTTCTATGCTTCACTCTCTCCCACTTCATCTTGGTTGACTCTGAACCGCAGCTCTAGTACCATGTAATGTGCATATACAAGGTAGCCTCTAATCCAGGCATGGAATTCAGATAAAATCTGCCCTTGTGTTTTTCTAATTTCGTGTATCTCTGCTCCTCTTGTCGGTACATATCCATGTACATACTTGAAAACTGTGTTACCTATTTGCTGGACATTTGTACAAGATAAAATGCCCCCATAAGGTATGTAAGCAGACGTGAAAGCGCTCAGCTCAATGTTCAGGTTTAAATACTCCATAGATACTATCAACTGAGCTTCAGGTTTTTTCCTTAGATGCTCATAAGTGACTTTCTTCAAGGTGTTAAAATTCTTTGGGGCCATGAATTGAACTTCAGTCTTAGTTCTTTGTAGACTGTCTAGTTCAACCTAAAATGCTGCTGGAAATTTTTCTTGGCATAATAGACTGAGTAATTTGCTTCTTCCCCCTACCCCACACAAAATGTGAACACTGAAATAAAAATAGTGTTGATTTTTTTTTTTAATGGTATCTAGGACAACTTTCCTGATCTCTGTTTTCCAATAGTTTCATCAGCTGGATATGTGTTACAGCAGACTCCTTCCTGAAGTAACCATATACCAAAAAGCTTTAAAGGTTAAAAGGAAAAAAAAAAAAAAAGATAATATTGGATTTCAAAAATGTGAAAGGTAATATCTCTATCACACTTCAGTCTCATTTTAAATGAAAGCAGATGTACTCTCACAGTCCAATCTAAAGATCAGTAAGGTCAGCAGGGTCTTTGGTAGTTTCTGACAGATTTTGTTCATAGTTTCTCCATTAGACCATCTCTACTGGGCTAAGTCCAGGGATCTAGAAAACATTTTGGACCACAGAATTGTGGCAAATATGTTTTATACCACTAAGAGTAAACAAGTTGTAAAATCATTTAATTTTCCAGCCCAGCTGCTGTGCAGCAATTTAAGCAGGTACTATTAGCATCACTGTGGGACTCAACCAGCAACCTCTGAGGCTGTGCAGGTCTGCTCGTCCTCCCAGACTCAGACCCCAACATCTCATTCAAATGTTCTGACCTACACTGATAATAAATTACCTCATATACAAAAACCATAATGTAATTAGAGCTAGGGTCTGTGACAGGAGGGGTGTTCCACAAGCTGATGCAATACATTATTTTATCAAACTGCACAGATTCTTATAATCATTCTACATTTGATTACCACAAAGTATTATCTTTCCAGTTTCATCCATTTTCTGTATCTAATTAGCCAAGCCTACAGTAAAACAGTGTCAAGTCTTTATAGTACTTTCCTTGACTCTTTTATTTTGATCTCCTGAGCAAAGTGGTGTGTTCTGGAGAAACAGTGTGTGCCTATATAGGCTTCTTTATACATCCAGCTTTAAGCTTACTTTAAATTCTAACCTATCTTCTCAAGCTCTCACCCCTTTTGTTTCATAGAAAGTTCCATTTAGGACATTTAAGAGGTTATAATTTTGGAATGTTAGGTTAGTGCAGATAAGAATGGCAAACTAATCTTAGAAAACAGCAATAGATGGATGCAGGTCCAGAGGACTGGACATGGCAAACCTTCCTGGGAAATAGTGGTACCTGGAGACAGGATTAGGAGAGAAATAGTGTGGTCAGAGTTTCAGCTAACAGCAAACATTTCCAGCACTGAAAACCTGAATGAGGAGGAGACACTGTGCAGTATGAGCCATGACAGAGATTTTTTCAAGGCACTGCAATGTACAGTTTGTAGAACAACTCTTGATGAAAGATGCATGTGTAGACTAAGATAAATTTGATCTTAGTTTTACCTCACAGAATACAAGTAGTTTTGATTTTATTGAAAACATTTCAGTCTATGAGGATTATATTATTGTTATAATTAGCTATACAGATTGATCACACATGGTATTCAATAAACTTTTGGTGCTTAACTTGGTTTACTTAATTGCATTTAGTCAGGTATATTGCTTGGAATTGCTTTTGTTATCCCAGTGGTGATAATCTCTCCCAGTGAAAATGTTTGTGAGTAGTGGCATATCTGACAGTCATTTTCCATCACAACATGTGAAAGTAGAGCTCCAATACATGTTTTTCACACAACTGATTAACCATAAAGTCTAAGAAATATCTGTGTATTTTGACAGAAATGTTAAATACTCCTCTAAAAGGCAGAACTATTCCCAGGGCTGATATGTATAAAATAATGTTATATTTACATACATTAATTTTTTTTTAATCCCAAAGATATTTTCATTTCATCTGAAAAATAATCTGCACAAAACTGGAACATAAGTTGATTTTACAGATGTTCCATATATAAAGACTACAATTTGGCAATACCTTGGAATATGGTAACAGAGGGAAAAGAGTTTTGAAATATTTAATCTTAAGATATTAGGAAAACAAAAGAAAAGCCAGCTGTAATGACTGTAGGAAGCTAGTCTGGTCATGTTTATTACAGAAAAATCGATACACAGAAGAAATTTGTTCATGAAGCTGGACATGACATTCAACTTCTTGGTGAGGCGTGATGGGTACATGAAAAGTGAATTTCAATATTAAAATTTGAACTTTTGTTGAATTTAAGATACATGTGTTGACTTTCAAAATTATAACCACGACTTGAAAAAACGCCTGTTTCAAAATTATCTTAATTTTAAACCTAAGAAGAGTTAAGTGAATATTGTCACAAGCTAGAAATGTATATAAATGAGGATAAGAAAGATGAAAAGGTAAGTCTAAACCCAGCCATATATTACAGTTTTGAAAGTTAACTGTTTAGTAACTGAATTTAAGTCTTTCATTCAACATAAAAAGATTGCAGTACTAGTTTTATATTTTTATTGCAGGCATTGTATCTCTATCAGCATCCCACAAAACAAAAGAAGTTTTATAATTTTTTTTCCTTCAGGTTGCAGGTTCAGATTAACAGGTTACTTAAAAAATTAGCACCTAGCTGGTTTAATGAGTGTGTAAATGATCAAAATTTCTACTCTGAGAACTCTTTGTAAATAAAACATGAGAGTATACTCATGTCATAAATCCACACATGCCTTTTATGGCCTCAATTTGGTATTGTCTCCAATATTCAGCACACATCCTGCAATTGGCTACAAAACCATGAGGGGCATTTAGGCTGGATATCAGGAAAAGGTTTGTCACCCAGAGGGTGGTTGGGCACTGGAACAGGCTCCCCAGGGAAGTGGTCACAGAACCAACCTGACACAGCTCAAGAAATGTTTGCACAACTCTCTCAGGCACATGGTGGGATATTCTTGGGATGTTCTGTAAAGGACCAGGAGACGGGCTTTGATGATCCTTGTGGGTCCTTTCTAACTCAGGACATTCTGCGATTCTGCAATCCAGAAATGCTTACAGAAGTGTGATACTAGACAAAATTACCTTGTGGCCCACATTGAGTGCTACAAACTCTATCCATTGGTGATGGGTCACTTAATAAATGTTAAAACATATGCTGAGGTTAAGTTTGTGTTTCCCAGGATGACGAAAAACACTTTATAAGTATTTTACTTTTCTTAAAGGCTTGCTCCAAGCTACAGAATTTTTAGGTTTCAAGCAAAAGGGTATTGTATTTTTACTTTACCAAATCTTCCCGTAGTTTTCAAAGTTGGAAGAGAAAATGTGTAATAAAATTTACTTTAGAATTTGGATGCATTCTCTAGAGACTTATGATACTGGCTTATTGAGAAATATATAAGTTATCCAAGAAGATATTTGTACTTTAAAGTCATTTTGCTTGCCAACATCAGTTTTTAGGGCTCTATAAATTTTAATTTTTAAAGCTCTAACTCCAGATCCTGTTATTAGCAGTAAGTAGCCTATTCTTTCTAGTTTAAGATGTCTGGGTTATAATTTCTTTACAGATTTTGAATTCTTGGCAAAAATATTGATTGAAAGTGATTGAAATTGTGTTATTGAATGTTTAACGATGTTAAGATCAGTCTCCAAATTTGTTGGTTTTGTTTGTTTATTAAGCTGGACTTGCTGTAGGACAGCAAAACAAAGCCACGTTAAAACAGTAAGGCAGATGTCTGTATATCCTTTGTAGAGAGTAAGAGAGATTTGGTTTAGTGTTTCCTCTGCAAATGTGTGTAGTATTGTACTAAAAGATCTTTAGTAAAATGGCGTGTGAAGTATTGTCAGGCTGAGATAGTATTTGTCTAATACCTGCTGTTGAATTGAGTTTTGGCTAGTTGTGCGTAGCTGTCAAAATGCAGTTTCTCCCTGTTTGTGGGCTGCTATGTTGCATCCTGTCCAGAAGCTTGCTTAGTGTGATTATGTCCTAATTTCCTGACTGCATGGGCAGGAGGCTTGTAAGGGAGAGGTAGATTCCTCCTAGGTTTTTATTGACGTTCACAGGGCAGAGGCTCTGCACTTTCCATTCTTTTCATTGAGATCTTTATGGTTCAGACTGAGATAGAGGTCCTGAGGAGACTGATCTCGGAGATGGATGTATAAATCAACTCATATTGGTGGCCATGACAGGGAGAATTCTTGAAAAAGCATTTGTCTTTAAGTATCTCAAGTCACATAAGATACCCCAGCATTTATGTAACTCCTAAACTGTGCAGTGTATGAAACAATATTCCACTGGTAACATGAAAAACAATAAATCAGAGAGAGATGTCTTGAGCATGAGCAATTTCCAATCAAATCACTTAGATGAGCAACGCCTTAGAGGTTTCCTTTGAGAAAGCAACAAGATTGCTCCTACATTTTTTCGTGCTTCATTTTAAGTGTTATGTTTAGTGGGTTTTTTAGTTATGTCTAGTAATGTTTCATATTTAGTGTTTTTAGTGTTACATTTATCCCAAAATTAAAGGAAAATCCTAACCTTACAGTGCTGCCTTGGGCTAAGGACTCATTGAAATCTTGCTCTATGCGCATCATCCTGGACAAACCAGTTAGTCTCTACTTGTCACCTGTAACTCAACTTCTCAGGAAGTTAGAATTGCAAGAGGCCTGGAAATAAAGAACTTGAGTACTAAAGGTTCCAGGAAAATAAACATATACAAGCATTTGATAGAAAACTTCACCGCTCCACCACTGCACTGATTTGTATCATGCATCTCATTTGTGTTTTTAAACAAAGCCAAATAGCAGAGCTCAGATGAATGGAAAAAAATCTCTGCCACAGTCTGTACTCATCCATCATCCCTAAGAGGGGTAGGAGAACAAATCACACCCCCACAAATGTTACCACATCTTTCCCTATCCTTCCATCCCATTGGCAGGGTGGGGGCACGTGAAAGCACTTACACACAGGCCACTGGCCTTGGTTAACTTGCTCCAATCTCATGGTCCTAATACAATTCAGATTTTTGGGCTCAAAAGATCACTATTCCTACCTTTTGGGTCAAATTATTCATACACTCATATTCATTTTATTAGGTAGCTATATATATGTAGTGTTTTGCATTGTCAGTGATGTCTACATTTCAGTGAGAATTACATATGCTGTTATAAACCCTAAAATTTATAGACTAGAGAACAGGCTAATTGTCTTATTGTCTTTTTTTTTTTTTTAACTATTGCTTCTCTCTCTGCTAAACATTGTAAATAAGAATTATATTGTTTACCAACAAACACAATGAAGAAATTAGTGGAGAAAAGTCATTTTGCCAAGAGAACTCTTATGGAAGAATACAAACGAGCCCCAACTGCCATTTCTGTTACACATCTCCCATGTATCTGGGTGAATTCATATGTCTTTTTCCTCTTTCTTTATAACTTATTTTTACATGGAAAATGCTTACCCTAGGGGACATTTATACATAAATTATGCTGCTTGAGTTCTGGCTTTCTGTAAACAGAAAAGTTACAACTAGAATTAGAAATTCCACTCCTGAATACACCATACAGATGCATCACATAAGAATGTTGCTTAATAAATTGACATTAAAGGCAATTATCTCTGGTATTTCTCTGAAGATTTTGGAACACAACGTAACAATAGCTTATCTTCTCCTTTAAATTCAGTGTGGCCCACTTAATCCGACAATATATAGATCAAAAACGAGCAAGTTACATGAAATAAATGACTTGCCCTTCTTCTCAGAGAGACCTTTCTGCCATGTCCTGATTGAATTTGAACATGTCATTATACTAACTGTTAGCTAAAATGTTCTGGAAATTTAGTGCAAGAGAACTGGGATAGGTTTACTGTCAATTAACAGGATTAAACAGAAAGCTGGAAACAAGTCTCCTCCCTTCTTTCAGTATACTAAAACACATTTCTAATTCAATTAACTTTAATCTTAATCAAGAAAATATGCATGAAGTTAGAAGAATGCAGGCTGGTGGGGCATATTTTGTAAGAAGCAACAAAGATGCATATCACTGTTCATGGCCTGGCTGTCCAGGGAGACTTGGCAGGACTTCCTGCTGCTCTGGAAAAGTGTATTTTTTGTATAGACATCTGCTCCATGCCTTATCCTGGCTTATTTTGAAGCTAAAGTACAGGCTTTTTGAAGCTAAAGTGGGCAGGGTGGCTGCTGTGCCTGAAGTTGCAGCCTTGCTGCCCTAAGACTGCATGAGGAGAGGGAAAGATGAGAAGGAGGTTTCCTCATCCCTTTCCACTGACAAGAGAGGGTGGGAAGAGTGCCCCAGGTTGGTAGGAAGAATCAGTGGTTGTGTTGTGTTTTGTTTGGTTTGCGGTTAGTTCTGAGGATGCTTATTTTTTTTCTTTCTTTTCAAATTTTTTTCTTACTATGTTTCTCTCATTAATTCAGACCCTCCTCAGCCCCAAATATGTATGAACTCTGCAAAGTCCTTTTCTGAACAGAATATCAAGGAAGCATTAGATAACTTGAATGCGTGTTTTCAGGCCAAAATCAACTGAGGAAAATGTAGCAAGATTGAAGCAAGTTATTTATTCATTAGAAGTCAAGGAAAAGCAACAGGAATAGTTCTTAAACTGAATCATTTAAGGGCAAATTTTGTATGTTTCCTGGGGACCCTTATGTCTATAAATAATTCATGCCCTTACATGGTTTTGATTTCTTTCTCTGCAAATGCTTTTTTTTATGACCGGGTCACATGGTCAGAGTTATCCTTTAATGTCCTTTAATGTATTTTTTTCACTTTATCATTTTTCCATTTTGCTGAGGAATACATTAGCCTTTGCTACTTACCCTTGAAACATCTACTTTAGCAGCAGGCTTTGAAGAGAAAATGAGTAGTGAAATATTAGTTGCATCATACATACTTGGGGGAGAAATTTTGCCTGAAAGATTGAAAATGTCCAGGAAAAAATATTGTCTCTTCTGGTTTACATGTAATTTCTTAAAATGCCAACTATGTTAACTTTCTATATTAAAATCAAAGTTCAGTAAGCAATACATCCCAGGTCACTCATAGATCTGTGGATTCAGGCGTGTAAAGCTATCCTTCAATAGCGTCTCCCATGTCTGAATTTTGACTTATTTCCTATGCTATGTAAAAGGCATTAAAATGCCTTTGAAATTAATGTGAAGTTTCTACAGAGAAACTTCAAAGTTGGGACCAAAACTAAATTTTAAAATATGTTTCCAAATTGAACACTTTTAACATTTTAGGCTACTAAAGTTTTGAAAGCAGATCAAAATCTTTATTCCAGCCATTTTTCTGGGACAAGACTTCTACTGATCTTGAAGGATGCCTCAGTGATGTCTTTGTCTCTAGTCTCTGAAGAAAGGTGGTCGGTTCAGAGGAATAAAAAGTATTCCCTTTTATGTATGCATACATATTCATTTATTTATTTATTTAAACAGTGCTGCCTTTCCAGCCTCAGGAGAGTTTTCCTATATTAATTGCCTCTGTGCTTAGATGCCTCCAATTATTAACCTGCAGGTGTCTCTAATCACTGCCTATTCCCATTGGAGTCAGGTTGAGGGCTATTAGCTGTGGTGGTTAAATACAACACACATTATGTGGGTTTTGTTTACTGTTTTATCCCTGAATTTGGCCTCAAAGATGTCAGAAAACAGTCATCAGCAATCACTTCTTTCCACTCCTGCAGTGCCTTGGATCTCATTTTCCTCCTTGCCTTCTTTCTCAGTGAAATATTTGAAGACAGTATGTAGGCTAAAGTGAGAAGAGTTTTCCAAACACTATTCCATATTATTGAACTTGGAACACAGTCTCACCATTCAACACTTCTGCTTTCCAAACCCATAAAAATCCCACTTGGGAAACCTACATAGTTTTGCTAACACTGCCAAGCTGGGATATTTGAAAATGTTAGGAGCAGTGGACTCTGTCTTCATTTGTATGGGGTTATCATGGCTTATTCAGCAGTAAAATTGTATCTAATTATGTTGGTACTAGACTGAATCTCCTTTAATTGATTAATTATAATTCACGTGTAGATTAACAGCTTTTAAAGGTCAAAACCTTTCAAATTGCACTGAGTACTTGTTTATCTCTCCCTGTGCTGTGTAAACCTGGTATTCTATTGCAGCCTGAAAGCTACACCATAATTACAGATTTGGAGGCCGAGAAAAATTGATTAGCAACCAAGGCTGGGTAGGAACAAAGGAACTGGGTCTGGTTATTCTGCTCTCCCTCCTGAAAAGCACGAGCCTTGACTGTATTTTAGAGCATGAGCTTTTGACAGCTTACAGTGTTTCAGAAGTGAACGAGCACTGTTTAAATAAAAGGTGTTGTTGATTATGAAGCTGGCGCACTGCATACAAATATATATTCTTTCTTTAAATTCTGAGAAGCATGAGGTGCTAATATTATTAAGTTTTAAAGAAGATGCATACTGATGCAAAATTAGTTAAACTTTTAATCTAGTACTCCATTATACTTTATTTTTCCTCTCACTCAGGTGCTAATGCAGAACACAATTTTTGTGCATGACACCCCAAGGGCCTCAAAGTGCTTGAATAAAACATGTTATTTTCACCTACTGGAAATATCCCCAATATTTTCTATACTCTACAAGCAGCATATGATTTTTACCACATTTTTTAAAGTGCTGTGACAGATAAAAGTGAAAAATATAAAAGTTTTCATTTTTTGTGGAAACAAAAATATATTTTTCACAATAAGAAATTTGCCCTTTTTTTAAGAGAAAATGAGTATTTAATCTTTCTATTTTTGAGGTTTGATATTGGAAGAGAGCGGCTTGTTGTTGCTAGCTGTTTGATATGTCTCATGATAAAATTAGCATTTTGGATTTTTGAGGTATTGTTTTTCTGACCCTTGATATTATGTTGCAATAGAGAAAATTTAAAGCTGAAGAACATTATTCTCTTTAAACACAATGAAAAGCCTCTTTGGAACACCATTTCTTGTCTGCTAATTTGCCAACAGAAACTGAATAATACTCATTCCTGAAATATTCTGTTTTGCATGGAAGAAGAAATTAAGGACACTGTGTAAGTCATTGGATTTTGGGTGTGCAATTAAGAGCACAGTGCACATTCTCAGAGGAAACAGAAAATGGAGACCAAACTGACAGTACAGTTGACTGGAGAAAGCAGACCTGGAGGGAAGAGCTGTCTCAAGTGCGTGTGTGTATATATATATATATATATATGTGTGTGTGTGTGTGTGTGTGTGTGTGTGTGTGTATCTTTACTCTAGCCAAGTAAAATACTTCAGGACAGGACTTGAAATGTATGAAGATTGATCCCTGCTAAGTAAGGTTTATTCCAGACAGGTGTCCTTACAACAACTTAGATTCTACGCTGAAAACACCTTTTGATGATATTCTAGTTCCCTGAACTTGATGTGATTTCAAAATTTTAAAAAATTTTCACCAGGAGCAATGTTCGTTGGTGGGAAGGTGGAATGGAAAGCACAAATACAGCTTGTAAGATCAAGGATTAGGAGAGGCTGGGAAAAACACAATAACAGTGAATTCTATTTTAAGGTATTTAAATTTTTTTTCAGGGCAGGATATATTTTGAATACTCTATCTCTCAGAAACTGAGAGAAAATAAAGTATTAAAAACAGAGGAAGAGTTTGATATTAAAGTGAATTTTGGTGTGGTTAGTCAATTTCACAGTCAGAAGGATGTTACTTGGAAAATAATCTGTAAACAGAAAAATATTTATTAAAATTAACTGCACATGTTTGCATCCACTGTACAGAGAGAGCAAAAGACACAGAGGAACCACCCATCTCTCACGTGTTTGTACTCCATTTATTTCTGGGTGTTATTAGAATAGTCAGCATTGCATTGTCAGCCCACATTTTGTAGGGACAAGATACAGCCAGCTCACAAAAGAAAGCATCAAAAACCAACCAACCAACAAAAAAAAAAAAAAAAAGGCAACAACAACAAAAAAAAACCAAACAAACAAAAAACCAAAGGCTGAGGTGCTCTCCCTGCAAATCCGTGGCTGCTCCCCAGCACAATTCCCATCCTGCCTGCAAACACCACCAACTGAGGCATGGTACAAAGTATGTGCTGAGGGAAAGGAGACACCATCATTTCTGATAGTCATACTGATTATATAGTAACTAAATCTAATTTTCATTCATCTGGCTGTTCTAACAATGAAATCAATTTAAAAGTCACAATTGTCAGCAACTTGGCAGAACAACAGTAAACATCTAAGCAAGATTGGCAAGGAGCTTTGAGATATTAAGAAAATGTGCATTTAAACAACATTAATCCTCACTTTCCTAATAAGCTCTTCCCCTTCTAGGCTCCTTGGAATTTAATTTGGCTCTGGCTTAAAGGAGTTATGAATGGAAATAATTTAAAGATGGATGGATGTTAATTTAAAGATGCCGTCATTTTTTGACAGAGCCGGGTACTGAAGTGTAAGAAAATGCATAAAGAAGATAGTGTGTAATCAGGAAATGCCAGTCAGACAACAATTTGATAAATTGATGGGAAAGAGACATGATGCTTCTAATGGCCTTTAGTCTCTACCAAATAGAACATTTTTGATGAGCTAATTTCTGCTATGGCACACAAAGCAGATTTCCTAGATTGTGCTACACAATTGTGTATGTTTATGCCATAAATGGAGACACAAATGGATCACTTTTAAATAAGAGTAATATCAATATTACCTCCACTAAGCAGTAATGTAAATTGTTTAATATATAAACATTAGTGTGAATTGGAAAATTAATTAAAAGAACAAGTCACTATAATTATGATAAATAAAGCTTATCTTTACTGCTAGCATGCTTCTCCAGCAATCTGTCTAAATGAGAGGAAATTATATGCCATCAACTTCCCCAAGAGCTAAAGTCTCATTTTAAGGATCAGGTATGCTACACTGAAATTAGAAAAATATCTGCTTAATCAGTATCACGTCTTAAGGAGGATTAGAGAGAGAGGCTGGCCCTGTTTTGCCACCTGTTCTGCACATACAGAACACAATTCTTGTCCCATTTAAGTGACTTTTGACACCAAGTTTCACTAGTTGTGGCTAATTTAGTCAGATTTTGGTGCCAGGGAAGTTGGTCATTAGACTCTAAGGATAAAGTACATGTAACCATTAAATATGCAATGCTTTCAAATTGGGCTACTGGAATTTGTTCACTGCTGTGGTATTTTCTTACTCTAGCCTTCCCCATCTCCAGTATCTTTTTGTATTCCAAATCGTACTAGTCCCCACTTTGAGAGGAAAAAAAAGAAGTCAACAGAAAGTCCTTACAACTTTGCTGAGATATTAGAAAAGATATCATCAATATTTCTCTTTTCTGGCTGGTCTTGTACACTTCTTCTCAGTAATTTGTTTAAGTATTTCATTTCCTGTCAGTATATTTTTATTGAACAAGGAAATATTGTGTTGAAATACATATGCTGTATGTTGTTCTTCACCATTGCTTTAGCCTAATGACACCTTCTACAGCTTCTGAAAACCATCTTCTGCATTCAAATGTAGAGAAAAACAAAGTGGATCAGAAGATGTTTGGGGATATGTGGGATAAGAAGAGAGGACACAAAGCAATCTCTGGCCTCTTTTCAGTACAGTCTGATGCAGTGATGGACAACCTCTCCTCTTCCTCCTTCTCCTCTTCTTCCTCCTCCTCCTCCTCCTGAGCCTGGCACTGGGCCAGTCTGGATGTTCTTGGTCAGGATCTCAAATTGTAATTTTGCTCTGGCATGGTGGCACACAGCTGCTGCCAGAGGAACCAGGAATATATGCAAATGAGGTTCAGGTCGTTACTTCTTATGTCATCTCTGTTGCATAATCATGTAAAAAAAATTATGTGTGAAGTTAACTAGAGCTCGTGCTTGCAGTTATCTTTGCATACCAGAACATCTGCATCAGCCAGATGAACGCAGCTGAATTTTCCAAATGACATCAAGCTTCCTATAGTTTATAAATCACCATCTGGATGCGCCCCTAGAAAAATGGCTTTATCTCGTGTTGCTGGAAAAAACTTGGCTCGAAGCTTTAATCAGGGCCATAAATAGAGGGAGGATGTGGATTTATTATTTACTTGTCTAGTCTGGATGTTCACACATGTACATGTGGCATGTTGAAAATCTTGCCATTCCTGATTTTTGAAACAATTCAAGCTCATTTTTTTTAATATTCAAGTATTTACACTACTCAAAAAAAAAGTCACTTTAATTGGAAGATACATTCCCAACCAGCTTTAATGAGAAAAATGTGAATGTCCTCCTAAAACCACTTGCAGACCATACACTATAAAATTAATTGTATACATCTTACTTCTTGACTCATTTCTCTATACAAATGAGATACTGAACATACATAAGATTCTTGTATTAGTGCCTGCAAAACTTTATTTGACAGAAGTTGCATTACTGGTTGAAAAACAGTCTCTTTCTTAGTCTTCATTGCAGCAGTATGGAAGTTGGTCAGCCAAGACTTGCTAATTGTCTGTCTAAAACCCACTGTGCCTAAATTGATAATGTGCCACAGTGTTAAAGATTTTTGTGTCTGGGAGACTTTTTAGCATCTACTGTTTTTATTCTGACTTCTTCTAATTGCAGTATTCCCACCAAAAAAAATACAAGACACACCAACATTTTCTACCAAAAAAAAAAGAAAAAAAACCCTATAAATTAATTCTAATTACTAAGCTAAGACTTTCTACAGGATGCTTACTGTATTTAAAGTATTAATTCACTTTCTTCCCTTTAAAGTTATTGTGATTTTATTTTATTTTTAAGTTCTGGAGGAGATTTAAAAAAAAAAAAAAAAAGAGCAGATGATTTTTATTTTTCCTGCAAAAATTAATAAGCCCCTGTAAGATTTGGGTCATTTGCTTTTGAATTCACTTCATAGGTAAGATATGTTTGGCTTAATTGCTTCTTGCAATGAATTCCCAGTAAAGCCTTCAGGAACAAATTTTGTTTACCACCAAATTCTATGCATGAGTGTTGTGATTCTGTTATGTTAATGAAATAAGAGCCAAAGGCCAAATTCCCACCTGAACTAATAAAGAATCAGCTTCTCACCAGATCTTTTCCACTGGGGAGCCAATCGTTTAAAGGGGAGGTGAAATCTGAGGTCCTCATAAAATTTGTGGTCATTTAAAAATCTTGCATGTGCCAAGTTAAAGGTGTTAGCCCCAGTGTCTTGGTGAAATTCCAAATTAAATATTTATGTTCTGTGTGCCTGACATCTCTGTCTAATTTCATTTAAATATTAGTCCTTTCCCTAGTGGCACCATTCCAGTATAGTTGCTGTATTTCACCAGTGCTTTCATGCTTCGTGATGGCAGACTAAACTTCTGTGAAGGTACAGAATATGCGAGTGTATTTAAAGGAATTAAGACATTTCTGTCTCCTTTGGCAAGTTCTTTACATCCAGCTAAACTGTTACATAAAGGAACAAAGAGGATTCAAAAAGGAGATAAGGTCTCTTATTATCTGTGATTACTGGGGTCGTTCAGCCTGGAGAAGAGGTTTTGGGGAGACCCCATTACAGCCTTCCAGTACCTTAAGGGGGATCATAAAAAGGAGAAAGAGGGACTTTTTATACAGGCAAATAGTGACAGGACAGGGGTAATGGTTTTAAACTGAAAGAGAGTAAGTTTGGATTAGATGTTAGGAAAAAATTCTTTACTGTGAGCGTGGCAAGGCACTGGAACAGGTTGCCCAGAGAAGCTCTGGCTGCCCATCCCTGGAAGCGTCCAAAGCCAGGTTGGATGGGGCCCTGAGCCACCTGGACTAGTGGAAGTTGTCCCTGTCCGTGGCGGGAGGGTTCGGATGCGATGATCTCTAAGGTCCCTTCCAATCTAAACCATTCTAAGGTTATATTTCATGGAGGAGCAGCTACCTATGTGGATTCCTTGGAAATACTACCACCAGCATGGACAGTGACAGCAGGACAGAACCACTCATTGAGATTTCTTGGGAGAAAAATCTAAGATTCAAGCTATCTGACAGGAATGAACATCTTTATGAAACATGGGATTTTTGCCACATCCCACCAGGGATTGTCCAGTGGCAGGTTTTTCCAGGCACAAGAACCGTACAGGTTGGGAGGCACAGGAGAGAATGCATCATGTTTCCAATGGTGTGTAGGTTCTGTTATGTTCCCTCAGAGACCAGTGGTCTGTTCAAGCTCCAGTGGATGCACATTTCCACCATTCGTGTGTTTGTAGGCTTCTGGATCAAAGGCTGGAGCCTGCAGCTGCACTGCAGGCCGTGAGCATCTGGGGCTGGGAGAGAGTAGGTTCACATCCTCGTCCCAGCTCCAGCAGCTCTTCTTGGCAATGTCATGGCATGGGTCATTTAGCTCCCTACCTTTGGGTTTACCACCTTTAAAATAAATGTAATAAATATAATAATACTTTTTTTCCCCCTTCTCATTTCAAACTTTGTAATTGCTCAGATATGGGGCTCTAGCATGGAAACCAGGATGTGCAAGTCTTCCTATGTCCAAGAATAATGATTTTCAATTGTGGCTGCACCTGGGACTTTCTGAGTAGTTATGGTAACATATATACGTGTACATTGTTTAAGAATCATTCCTCTAAGTTAACCAGGGGGAATTCTGAGTTGCTTTATCTTTTCAAAGTGTGTATCTAAACAGTCTGGATCATTCCCTCCTGGCCTTATGTGGAGAAATGCTTCCCTTGGTCCCAAACACCCCAGACGCTGAACATAAATGAACTTACAAAGTAGAGATATATAGGAGGATGATCAGAGAAAAGAAGATGAAGGTAATTAATATATTTTTGCTCCAAAGCTCAAAACAATTCTCATCTTCCCCATTTTTTCTGCAGGTCACATAGAAGCAGTCAGTAAAAAGCTATTAACAACTGGTTACTTCCTTAGCTTCTTCTTGTGCTGAAGAAAATCTACCAAAATGCTGACAAGGAAATAAATGTATTAACTTCAGATTTATACCAGTTTACCAATGAGGAAAATTTTAATTCTGCTCTCACAATTTATTGATCTTAGCAGGAAGGTAAATAGTAAATACAGACATTCATTTTATAAAAATAATATAGGTGTTCTCATAGTAAGATACTCATTAGGGGGAATGTTTCCCTCGAATATAGTAACATAGTGCTGGCTCATTTTGGCTCAATCCAAAACAGAGCACAATGACACAGAATAAAATAATACTTGTTAAACTGAAAAAACAGTTGCTAATTGTACAATAAATGTCTGGAATATGGAGTTTATTATTTTGAATTCTTTTAAGTAATATAAATATATATGAGCCTGGAAAATAATCTCAATAAATTAATGATTTTGAATGTGAGGAGACTTCAGAAAGGGTTTAGATGAAAGTGTGCAGAAATACAATTCATTCCTGAATACAATTTAAAAAAATATTACAATTTTGTATTTAATATGTAATTTTTTCAAACTATCCAGCATAGAAGCAGAGTCTCTCGAATACTCATAGGCTATTGTTTGTAGTGTCTTACAAGCAACAACATGAGAGCAGGAAAGACAAAGACCTCAGTGCTTTCTATCCCCTGCTCTGAATTTCTGAGCATGCTGATGTGGCTCGTCTGCAGCACAGAGCAGTGTGATCTCAGTGGCCTAGAAACAGCCCAAGATCAGGGACTGAAGGGAAGAAGGGATGTAGGATCTAAAAATGAAAAGCACCTAAAATGAAAAATAAAGAGAAAGATCCCCTTTCAGAATAAAAAGGAGGTTTTTTGCAGTGAATTAAAAGTTTGTCTTGAAATTGGTGTAATTACTTTCTCTGCACTGACAATTACATGCAATGTTTGTAAGGTACACAGCTGAAATGTGATGCAGGCCCTACCATACTTTAAGTAGCGAAAGATTCTTTGGGAGAGTGTTACTGCATGTAATTTGTGGAGTAGTGCCAGGAAATGTGCTGTGGAAACTTTAAAACGGTGCCTTTTTCCTTCATGTGTTATTTCCGCTGCCTAGAAGAGCACAACTCATAGTAATTCTAAAAAGGGCAACAGGGATAATTGGGTTCCTGCTGCTACACGTGTTTATCAGTGAGCTACTGCCAGATGCAGGACATATGCTACAAATGGCCTCCCTATCCCCAAAAGAAAAAAACCCACCCAACCCAAACCCCCTCAGCTTTCCCCATCTCCGTGCAGACAGAGAGCACTGGGAGTAAAGCCAGGAAGGTTTTTTTAGCTTTGATACCCATACCTCTTAAATTAATGCTTTTAGTCAACTGATGGTTACAGATGAGGGATTGTTTTAATTTTGAACATGGAATAAAAATCCAACGCTTTTAATAAGAAATCTAGAGACTGTGTGCAGTTTTAGATGTGTACATAAAAGTTTATACAGCTCATGCTTTGTATGTGGCTAGTGAGGATTGGATTATGGCTCAAATTTCAGTATTGGGTGTTTTTTACATTGGGAGGTGTTGTTTGACTGGATGCTTTTGCTCAACACGTGAAAATCAAAGCTTACTTTTGACTTTGCTCAAAATGAAAACAGTTGCAAAGAGAACCATAGAATCATGTTTAATTTATATTGTTATGAGTAATGAATTTCACTGGACTCAAAGGAGAAAGAAAAGGCTCTTTTGTTTTTGTTTTTTTAAAACAGTATTTCATGAAACTTTAAAATAAATTTAAGGTTTAAAGTATTAAAAATTAATGAAATGCTTTATTTTCTTTAAAATATACTTTTAGAAACTATTGTCTTCTAAGAAACTCACTCAGCTGGAACACAGCATCTCTATCTACCAATCCAGCGACTCTACAATTATTTAATTTCACCATGTGCCTTTCTTCTTCATCTGCAGAAACAAAAATCCTGTTGAACTGTGAAATTAATGAAGTAGTCCAATATTATTACAAGACTTTTGCAACAGATACAAAACACGTGATGGGAAATAGGAAATTATCAGATTCATATATGTGAACTAGCATGAGCCCCATTAGGTTTTCTTCCTGTTAACAGACTGTAGACAGTACTGTACCATCACCTGAAAAAAAAACAGCGGATAATATGAATTTTT